>VZRH01002546.1:794995-832723 GCA_013397555.1 Urocynchramus pylzowi
AAAAAAAAGACTATTAATAAGTGCACTTTTTTTTTTAAATCTACTGCAAACAATCTACTCCTTTTTAACTGGAAAGGGGAAAGTAGTGAAACTAATGAAGTATAATGTGCCAAAACCCTAAATATTACAGGAACTACTCTTGTAGTAAACTTGGCTTCCAGTACTTGTAGGTATTATTGGTAATAGTAAGTACTTTTTTCACATGGATGTAAGAGTTGACATTATTATTTTAAGCACACCTTAAAATTGCTTCCTTATTACATTTTATTTTTAGTGTAGGTAAATAACATTAGGAGACAGTAATCCACTGGCAGCTCCTGCAGCCCCAGGATATCATGGGTTTCTTCAAATCATCCAAGATCTTCTGCACCACTTCTGACCACTTTGGAGTCTCCACATGTCTGGAACGATTATAGCATCTCAGGTGTGACGTTTCTCTGTCCCTGGGGAATCTTTTACTGAATTATCTTAATATGTTATCCTTTAAGACTGCAGTGTTACTTTGCCCGTGTGTCTTTTTCTTCTGCTGTCTTTCATGTGACCTGTTTTTCTTAATTCTGGTACCTCCTTATGTTTACCTCATTTTCCATCTGTTTTCTTTTTCACACTCAGGATAAACTGAGCATTCTGCAGTGCTGCTGTGTCTGCTGAGATTCAGGTTCTAAGCATGGCCTTCCCGTTGCCCCAGCTGCTTAACTAAAGCCTTTCCAAGAGGTGAAATTTCAGGCATAGGCATATTGTTAGACTAATTCCTCCTGATTTTAAAGGGACTAAGGATTCCTCCACAAAGCATCAGGCACCTACAACAAATATGATCCACAAAAGTAACGAAAACATTTAATTTTCTTTCTTCCACCTTTTCCTTCTGCGCCAGTTGGAAGTACAATATTCACAGTGGTGAGCAAAAGCTGTGTATTATTGTGAAAGGATAGGTGTTCTGCCTTGAGGCACAGTGCTGCCTGAACAGAAGCCTGTGTCCAGCACGTGTCTGGCAAGGATTGCCAGGTCAGTTCACATTACTGTCCTTCCTCCTAGCATGTGATCTGCACATGCAGGGAAGAAAATTTCTCTCAATAACCAAGGACTAATTTGAGACTTACCAAAGATAGAGGTCTCATTTAAGATCTATTTAGAGATGGTGAGTAAGACTTAAATGTTTTGCAGACCATTTACTGGCCTGTCACAGGGCCACGAATGTCACAGGGCCACGAACGTCACCCTGAAGTGATGGTTTGGCGGTGTGTTAAATGTGACTTTAGAACTCCTTGCACCAGATCAAAAAATCTGACTTGAAATATTGATCTGTCATCTCACTGTGACAGTCCAAATGCAATAAGAAATGCTAATGTTCTGTCAGGCTTCCTGCGAGATCAGGCGCATCTGTCCCAAACATCCTAACTTGAGCATTTTTTTCTGCAAAGAATTTCTTTAAAACTTGAAAGTCAAGATAATTAATGTGCCACCACTCTGCAGAACTTTCATCTGTACTTATTTTAACTGATCCATTGAAGTTTTCCTGCAAATAATGCAAAACTCAGATTTAAACCCAAATGCCATGGTTCATTCACAGCTGAGTTCAACACTAAAACCTTCCTCTTATCTCTAGAATTTGTACATATTTCTTTTATGGAACTATTTGCAAAATAGAGCAGAATAAAGTATTCTGTAATGGATCAAGTTATTTTATTGACCTAAGTGGAATAGCAAAACCCTCCAAAAGTGACAAAGAAGAATTTGTGAAAATGTCAAACCTTGATAGCACTCTGCCTTTTACACTTCATATTATCAACTTAATGGATATGACTTATGCAGTTAAGTTTTCCCAAGGAAATAATTAGCACCTTTTGCTCAAAGGTTCGCTTTTTTAAAGGTGGTCACCACATTTATCTTCAAACAGTACAGAGATTTCTCATTATCTCCTCACTTGCTTATTTTTCTTGCTTTCTGAAACCTCAATGCATGTTTATATTGTGTAGAAATTTGGCCTTCTGTAGGAGAGAAGAAAAATTTGTGTACTAGTATTTTCTTCAGTAGAGAAGAAATTTCAAATTTCAGCATATAGTTAATGCAAAAAGACAGAAGTTAAAAAGTATCCTTGATCAGCATCCCATCAGAATCAGGCAAAAGCTTCCTGGAGGCTCTAATCTGCTTTCATATCAACTCCCACTAATATTAAAAATTAAACCTAATATCTACTCTGAGGATTACTCAGGAACAAATAATGGTTAATTGTATTAGAAATCAAGCCCAGTAAGTAGAGGAGAACTCAGGCAGACAATTACTTTACTGCCTAATCTGTATTTTATAAATGCTGGTGTTTGATATCTATGTTTGCAGAAGTACCCTTTCCACATTCAGGACAGGTCATAGAGGTGTTTAACTCATGAATGTCACAGATTAAAATGAAGTTGATCACCTTATTCCAGAGCATACTGCACATTTGTTTTCATTTGATGACTGTCCACTGTTCCATTTGGTATGACTGACTGGCATTTCATCAGGAAAGATTAAAGACTTCACTGGATTTATTAGACACAGGCTTGCATTTCATTGCCAAAACCATGGATCGTTGCACAAACACTAACATGATTCATGGTTGCTGAAATGTAATTTACACAGATCTTTCATTTACTCTTACTCAGCAGCACCACTCATGTTCAAGAAACTGTCATCACATGAATGCTGAGGAGCAAAGGTTTTCCAAAACTGCTGCTCAAGCATCCAGCTCATGATCAAAGAGAAAAACTGAGGAGAAAATATCGTGGTAAAAGAGGAAAAAAATTCCTTAAATCAGAAATTTAAACCATGAATTTCAGGTCAAAGTAAAATAACTGCTTCAGTAATTTCAAAGCACTGTGTTTTGATTCAAACTTTTAACTCTCAGCACAAATTAAGTTATATTTCTTTAAAATGTCATTTCTTATGAAAAAAATTAACTCTCAGTTTTGAGAGATCAAGGTATGCTATTCTGAGCTTTCCTCAAATCTTTTTTTATTATTTAAAACTGACAAAAATTGGTCCTTTTCTTAAAAAAATATTTTCCATTTTTTATGAAGAAAACTTTCTTTCCTGTCAGCAAAAATTGAGATTCTTTACGTGTAGGATCACCAGGTTCTGGGGTAAAAACCAGCCCATGCATTGTGAATCTAAATGACAAGCAAGTGAATTTCGAGCACCTTCTGTTTAGAACCTCAGGTCTTTTAGGACAGAGCAACAGAAGAGTACTGACAGAGAGGGGAGCTATCTAGAAAACTGTTGGCATACTTCTGTTATACAAATACACCTGGAACAAAGCTCTTCCTCAACTTCCTTCCCCCAGCTTTGCCCTCTTCTGTAGAGTTTCTTCATCTCTGTAATATAAATGATGACATTTTAAATGTCTTGTCATTCTTGAATGAGAGACACTTTAGCATTACACCTCAGTTATCTTCCCACAGTAATTCTGAGGCTGGAATGATGGATAGCCATGGGTGATGGATAACTTGATGATTCATGATTTTCACTGTTGACATTGAAGAGGATCACTCGAGGTGGAATCACCATTGATCAGCTTTTACACATAGGCTTGGAGCTGAAGCAATATGGAATCTATAACTGGCATTGCAGGAGAGCTGTTAATTGCATTTCACACCAATTCCTGGTCTGCAGAGATTCCAGCACTTTTTTTGGTGGGCTTGCCCCAGTGTGGGTACATGCAAATACAGGTGATCTGCCATTTCAGGATTTGCTCGTTGCAAGTCAAAATGGTGTGATCTATAAGTTCACAGCTTATAACATAAATGTCCACTGAACTCTAAACCAGTCACATGAGAAAATGCCATAGGAATTTTTTTTCTTCCCCAATAATGATGAATCATGTTAAATTTAGTTGTCATGATTATGAAAGATTTTTAGTAATGCACTGAATCAATATGCTCTTTTTGCCACCAAATCTCAAAATACAGACAAATGATGTTTGGCACTGATTAATTCCTGTTTTAATAACCATGAAATGACTTGTTGATAGAAATGAAAAATATCACATCTGCCAGTGAAAGCAAAAGTAGCAGGACATTTCTAATTTTCCACTGTTGAACTTTGAGCCAAGAAATTATCCATCTCTCTGAAACAGTTTACTGTACACATGACAGAAGTAATGCATCTCCCATTCTAACTGGAGTTTCAGAAACTTGGAAGCATTAGTGTATTTATAGAATTAATTGACAGGAGATGAATTGCTACCATTAACAACATGAGTGACTAAGACTGACTGTCTGACAAAAATCATTCTCATTCTTCCTTTTCAATCTAAAACTTATTATTTTCTCTTGAGTGGAGCTGAATTCACCCTATTTGACAAAATATTAAATAAGTGATAGAAATCAAGCTGCATATAATCTTTAGGGTTTATATTAATCCAAAGTGAATAATGAAAGTGTGTATCCTTTAGAGTGAAGACAGAAGAATTGTGTCAGTTTTAGGCTTTCACAGAAAAAAGCCCTAAATACCAGAAAAAGGCATCTAAAAACATTAGGGTATTCTGACTATGACATTTACCACCTTCAGTTGTAATTGTAATTGCATGCTTTATGCATGTCTGAAATACATAAAACACTTTTAATACTTGTGTACTTGTAGAGAAAGTACCTGACATAATCAACTTGTAGATGAGAATTTACCTTTTAAAAGTAATTTTTTTCTTTCAGAAGGCAAAAGTAACTTACTTAGTACTCTTCTAATGAAGAGTAACATTAAAAAGATGACTAAAAACAGTGATGCACCTTGATTTAAAAAAGAATACAAAATATTCTGCAGTCAAATACTACTCAAAAATTAGCATCTGAATGTCCAAAAAAACAGCACATAAGTTGCCTACAGTAAGTCTCTACACTTTCCTCAATGCATGTTGGATGTCACAAAACTAATGAAATCGTTAATATAATTTAGAGCTGCAGTACTTTCTAACTGCTATTGGTTATTAATGATCTCACTGCACTTTTGCAGTTAATGAAATGCTTGGTTTTGAGTCAAATTTTATGTTTTCAGCTCCATTTCATTCATCCTATTTTCCAATGCCTGTTAACTGCCTATGATATTTTCTATATTTTTTGGGGGGGGGCATTTTTCCCCCCTTTAACCATATTGGATGTAGTCGCAGCAGTCTAAGTTATGCCTTTTTTATTCCAGAAGTAGAGACTTACTGATAATGGATAAGGCTGTCACCTCAGAACTTGTTTAATGCATACCACAGCCCTGCAGGTTCCTCCTTGGAACTGGAAATACAGTAGTTTAAAACAGTCAAGTCTGCTTTTGTGTTGCCTTTAATCTACTTTATTCTAGTTCCTTCCAAAATGGACAATATAAATAAATTGAGGAAGATGCAGCAGGCTTTGAGGGTAGTACAAGACCCTAAAGTTCAGAATGAGAACTGAAGTATCCCTGGGTGGCCTTTCAGCTCCTTAAGGTCTATTTCACACCTCAAAACAGCTGCAGGGCTAGGCACATTGATGTAGAACTTGCAAGTTTGAAGTATGGTTACAAAAAGTTTACAGACTTTTCAAGTCACATTCTAATGAAAATACGTACAGGCAGAATGTCAGCTCTCCTTCTGTACAGAACAGCTCAGCAGAGACAGCAGATTTTGGTATAGTATTCTTGGTGATCACTGATTACTCTGGCTGATTTCCATAGACCCTGCTCTGCAGAAGTCCTTTCCATTGGCCAGAGGCAGCTTAGAGCAGATTTGATCCCTTATTTTCCTTTTAACTTCTGTCAGAGTAGATACCATCATTTTACCCTAGACTTACTGCAGCTCACTCCTGACCTTTCTACCCAAGTGGCACATCTCTAATAGCAAAATAATGTTCCCTAACCCTGAACCTGAATGGTGGAACATAGCTCAATTCAGGCTGGTTAGACTTCCTTCTTCCAGCAAATAGATTTTCTTTATCCATACCTTTTGGTGGCCCCCACATTTTGTCTCTGATCATGCCCCTAAACTGGGAATGTGGTACTTGACTCAAGCCAGATAACCTGAAAATATTTAAAAGCTGAAGATCATCATAAAGTAATGCTTGCACCTGAGCTCAGTGAGTTTCTTTGGGAAGATGCAGCCAGTAATTGCACAAGCACCAAATTCAATTTACTAGTAAAAAGAGAAATCAGGACAACTGAATCCCCTTTGCAAACACCCTTGAAACCTTACTCATGAGAAAAAAGATTAGCCACTGCAGTGATTGCTTTTTGAGAATCACTGTTTAAGAATTCAGGAGGAACTGCAGGGTTTCTATTACTGCTACATTAAATAAAGCAGAAACACACAAAACCAAAGAATCCCTCATTCTAATGGTACACAGATATCTAACCATGAAGAACCTACACATTAAATAATTCCAGTTATCATATTAAAGTGAGAGAGACAGCAAATACCTGCAAATATTTACTAATTTAATAATTCAAATGTCATCAACATTGGTAAAATTGGTTGATTTAAGGACAGCTCTCACTGAAGACACTTACTTTCTGAAATTTTTTGCCACATCTGTTTCTAATATAATAAACCTGATTTGTTTTATAAAGAAAATGCTCTAAGTGTATAGGTCTCTGATGATTAAGGCCCATACTTATGGGGCTTCTAGTATAACATCATTTTGGTGGTGCCAAATACATCAACCATTCAATTAGAACATAATAAACTTTCACCATCAATACTAATGTTTGTAAATATATGCTATTTGGAATTGATCATAAGTTGCTAATTAATGGATAGGAAAGCCAAGATGTTTGTTTTGACAAGCACTATGGTAAGTCATATATTTTTATTCTGGATGAATATTTAGTAATAAAATTACCTATAATTGTTTGCTTAACCACTGTTTCATCCTGCAGCATGGTGAATATTTTGGTTCTGAGCCAATAGCTCTATACACATAACTAAAGTTAGCTATGATATTTCAAACTTGTATTACAAGGAGAAGGACAATGGATTTTCAGGGCACCTGTTCAACCAGCCTTAGTGCAATAAGAGCTTACTTAGTGAAGTCTTTCAGGACTCCTTTCACTAAAGTAGAGTTATGGATAATGCATAAAAATGTATTAGACTTTCCAGAAAATTAGAGATCTTTATGGTTGCATAATTTCTACTCTAGGTCACAATAAAATTGCCTTGACATTTACTTTCAGCTTGTGAGAAGAAAAGTACTTGTCTGTCATTCTCTTGCCCATCTGAATATCACAGCCTTCAACACCTTCATGAAGACAACTCAATTTTCCCCATTAGCTAAATTTACTTGGAATATGACAATATGGATCCTGAATTAAAACCCTTGATGAAAACTTACTTGAAACCGCTGGTTATGTGCTTCTGGATATGTGTGGATATACGATATAAATATCTTCACAAACAACAACATGGGTTTTCTTCTATCATTCTCAATATTTTAAGGTAAAGGACATGGTTAGAGAAAAGAATTTCCAAAGGAAAAAGAAAACTCCACAAAATCTTTCCAAGAGTTTATAACATAGCCTGGCACTTCATATCTCCTTACAAAAACAAGGAGACGGGATAAGTTTTGGGAAATCAAATGGAGACATTGGTCTTGTATTATGATTTTGTCTAGATAAACTTAGCCACTTCACTCTCTCATTCTTTAATTGGGGTTCATCTCCTGTCTTGTCTGTGCACACTGCCCTGTCAGCCAAATGGAATTCCCCAGCTACCAGTCTTTTTCTAGGTGGAATAATGCAAGACACATTGCATTCATTCCAGCATATTAAGAATGTTTACACCTCCTGAACTAGCTCACTCTCTGGATTTTTCATTGCTCTTCAAAAGGCATACATAACTGGATTTTGTCTCCTGTCTCCTGCAGTCCTGAGCATAGGTTGGCACTCCTGCAAAATGAATAATCTGTGAGAAACAAAGATCCTCCAAATGCCATGCATTTCAATTATTTCAGTATTATGCGGTATTATCTAGCAGATGCAGTATGATCTTCAGCCACCCTGGAAACTGATTTTATCTCAGTTTCCCACTACATTATTTATTTAAAGAGACTTCTGTGGTCATTGTTCAAGTACTAAACATTCCTAAATTCTATTAGAAATGTCTGATTAGGTCCAGATATTATTTTCACTTCAACTAGAGGATCCATTGCTTGTATTTTATGCAAGATTATGAAACTTCTCTGAATTGCAGATCTTTTTCAAAGCTCTTGGTGCATAGAATATTCTCTATAGTACACAAGAAGTTCTCTTGAGAAGCACATATTGAGGTTAAATATACTTGATCTCATACTTCCAAGTGCATTATTGTCTCTCACGTGGCCTCAGTCAAACTGAATGTTCATTAACTTCATAGAAATTAAATTAATAATTTGGACAAAAAAGTGTTTAGATAAATATTTCAATAAAATACTGAGACTGGTTCACAGATTTTCTGTTTTATCTTAATAATTAAAATATATAATTAATCAAGATTTGCATATAGCAAATTTTGCCTTATGAACATGAAAGAAGTTTATCACAAACACAAACATCTTTATTTGTGGGCTTGTAGGCTTGAGTTGATTTCAGTGCTTATTGTGGATGTCTGATTTATCGTGCTAAAGAAACAAAAGTGTAAAAATAAAAGCAAAATTATTTCTCTCAATATAGCACAAGATTTTTCTTATAGCAGATTAACATTAGTATGGAACTGGGAAGAAAATATTTGCTTTAATGACTGTAGTGAGTTGACCTAGGCTGCATGCCAGGTGTCCATCAAGCTGCTCTATCACTCCCTTCCTTCTCAGGATGGGGAGAGGGAGATGGAAAAAAACCATTGGGGGTCAAGGAAAAGGGTAGTTTAATATAACAAAAGCAAGGCCAGACAGAGAAGCAAAGGAAAACAAAATATTTATTATCTACTTCCCATCAACAGGTGATGTCAAGCCACTTTCTGAGAAGCAGAACTTCAGTATGTGTAGCAGTCACTCCAGAAAACAAATGTGATAAATAATGCCACCTGATAAATAACCCCATCCCACTCCCTCTCCCGTTTCCCTTAGCTTTTATTACTGAGCAGATGCCATAAAGTGTGGATATCCCTTTCCTCAGCTTGGGTCAGCTGTCCTGGCTGTGTCCCCTCTCAAGAACTGGCCCACCCTCAGCCTGCTGGTGAGGGGAGAACATTGGAGACACAGCCTTGGTGCTGTGCCAGCAGGGCTCAGCAGTGGCCAAAACACCCAATTGCTATCAACACCTTTCCAACACCAACAGGCCAAAGCTGTTATTGAAAATGAAATTGAGTAAAAGTTGAAGATTGGGCACATGGTAACTGGTTTACAGAACTGAAACTCCAGATTTCTGAGCAAAAAACTAAGTCTGACTGCCATCGGAAAATTAACCACATTCATTGTTACACTGAAGAATATCTGTACTTACTAATTTCATAATTCAGTTGAACATTTAGGTGGCTAGGCTAGTATCAATGTAGCCTTAATTAATGTAATTGCATAAACTAAAGTAAAAGGGTATATTAATACTTTGTGGATTAGCAAATTAAATACAATTTTTAACCTCACTGGTGGAGTTTCCTGACAAGTGTGGGAAAAGTACAGTAATTAAAGTACAGTAGTGTCCTAGACCCAGTCAAGTGCTCTTACCACTGGGCTACAGAGACAGACCTCATCTAGTTGAATTTTTTTTCCCGAAATACTGAATTTTGCTGGGTTAATAAGCAGATATGAATGTTTCAGTAAAAGTATTGAAGGATGTCCCAAACTACACAGTCTCCTTTGGACTGACCCTCCCTTTTGATCCTGTGCTTATGTAACTAGCACACATTTCCCAAATGGGTGAGTTCTAGACTTAAATTTGTACATTTAGTGAAGTGTATGGATTCAGGTTTAGCACTTTGATATAAAAATATTGTAGTGTTAATATATGCTACTATCCACCTCCTCCTTGAAGCCAGGTCTTTGAATGAAAAAGACTAAGACTGTCCATTTCTGTGCAGAAATGGGGTGGGTGAGATGTATTTCAGGGGTTGCTGCTAATATATGAATTCTTTGGTTGCAAATCTGCATATAATTGATTTGCAGTAGAATTTAGGTGGGAAAGGAGTCAATAACCTCACAAAATGGATTATTTTTTTAGATTTAAACTTCTATATTTTTGTATCTAGAAAATATTGTGGTCCAAAATGTTGACCCCAGCAGTGCACAAAGGTCTCAAGTATCTGACAGCCTTATAAAAGTCTTTTCAGGATCACAGTGGATTCTTTCATAAATTAAAGTTTCCCACCTTCAAAGAGAGGATCTGAGATGGAGAGAGCTGCTATGAAGCTTTACAGAAAATATTTTCTTCTGCCTGTTAAGTAAGACCAAGGACAAAACAGATTTATAGACAAGAGTTTTAATACAAGTATCTTTTTATATTGCCTAAAAAAAAAGTAACATTTTGGTTTGCAAAGGAGAAATTAAGTACTCCATAAAAAAGAAGACTTTTAAAAAAAATTATTTCTAACTTTTAAAAATATTTTTTAAAAAACCATCAGACTAGAGTAATTAATCTGGATTTTTACAGTCACTAATGATAATATAGGCAAACCATCATCTTACCTTATGCAGTAGAGATGAACTCTGCTAGGAAATATTTAGTAACATATTTAAGTCATGGAAGTGATTGGTGTGTGTTTCAAGTATTTGTGATTAAGCAGAAGCTTACGACTTTAGTAATGATGAAAATAAATTATTTAAATTGACCTTCAAATTTTTCGCGGGCATGATTTCCCTATTACTGCACTCATAATACAATAGAGATCAGTTGAATAGACTTAGAGCCAAAACCTCAAGTATTAATAAGTGAAGTGCAGTGGTCAAAGGCAGTCAAACCATGTATTCTAAACAGGTAATTTAGGAAAGTGTCAGCAAGGTATGCCCTTTGTATAATTAAAAGTAAGCTACTGTGTATGTCCTGCTGTATGCTTGAAGGCTACCATTACCATTCACAGATGATGTTTTCCTGTTGACAATATAATATTCACAAGACATGAATCATGTAGGTATCTTTAGTAGCATTTTTATTTGTTATTACTATTAATCCATTAGAAATTTCTAACATCTTAATATCATTGTTGTATACTGAATTTAAAAAATAATTTTCTAGTGATTTATTTTTTACATACGGTAGGATATATTAACTTTTTATAATTAATTTAATGGAATTATATACATTGTCCTCGTATTTTGTTCAGTATCTACTTATTCTATCTGGCAAAACATGTCTAGTCTTCAAAATGTGTCCTTTGACTAGTCAAATAGCTCAGCCTTAACCCACAGCTAGTAATTATGTTCATTACCTTTTATCCAGTTGACAAGATTGATGATAATTATTTGAAGCAGGAATATTGTAGAGTGTATGGGTGGAACTGGAGGTCAGATTTTGCTCTAGGCACTGCTGTTAAAGATAGCAAAATGGTCCTACACTCACTTCTTAGCTTCCCTATGTTGATATTGTATAAATGACAAATAAACACTATTGATAAAGCAGGACCAATTTAAAGAGTGAAATAAACTCCTGGTGAGAGACAGCCTTTCTTTTGATTGCAACAAAAGAAAGGTGAGTGTCTAGGACTGTGTGTCCCTTATATTTTTGTTTGTTTGTTTGGGGTTTTTTGGTTGTGTTTTTGTGGTTTTGTTTGTTTGTTTGTGTTTGTTTTGGTTTTGGTTTTGGTCTTCTTTTGTTGCAGCTTCATAACTTTAGTTTTCTTCTTTCCATTCCATTTTTGGAGTGTTTGAAGGGCCCATCTAAAGAACAATAAAATCCATCCCGGGCTGCTCTGCTGGAAAGATTTGGGCTAACTCAGCTGTAAGGTATGGCACTGTGGAGCACTGAGGAGGGAAAGGATCTAAATATACTAAAAGTATCAGGAGACATGAATAGTACCTCAAGAATCACATATTCAGGGTACTGGGGAAGTGGTAATCTTTACACCCCAATAGAATTCTTCAGGAATAAATCAGAGATACAACTTGTAATAGTTAAAGGAGAACTACAGGAGAAGACATTAATATTGCTCTTGTCTTAATGATCACCATGAAAACTTGATAGCCTCCATTCTCAGGTGACAAGGGACCATTATTTTCAATGTTCTGTGCAGGATAAAAACTTTAAAACCTCAGCCCACTAAAGCTATATTAAGATTTATTATCAGAAAGTCGTTTAAGTAATTTCCAAAATGTTCCAGGGGTTTAGATTAACAACCATTTCATTACTTACTGTCTTTTTAAACTAGGATTTAACATATTGGTCCATTTCAGCACCAAGTGAGGTTGAGACTTTGCCATCATTCGTTTTTGAATATCTGTTCTTGCTGAGGCTTACTTGAGCATGAAGGGTTTTTCTTGGTTTTATACCATGAGATTTTATCTCCTAAACCTATTTGTGGCTTTCCAATTAGCATTTAGTCAATGCTCAGTTGACTGATCTTTTGCTCCATAGTTAGAAAAGACTACTTAAAAAAAATCCTCCTGTTACATTTTACTGGTAATATGGGGAACAATGTATATAAACTGTGTAACTGAGGAACAATATACAAAATCATATTAACTTAGATTTTTTTTCTCAATGCAGATGATAAAATTTAGTGTCTTTTCAGTATCCATAGGGATTTAATTTCTGGAAAGGTTTAATTTGTAGAGTAAATAATTCCAGAAGTGTCTGTGTAAAGATGCTAAGGTACTGCATAATGAGTCAAATATATTAATAACACCATCAGTAAAGATACAGTGAGTTTCTCAATCTTTATTTTACTTTCTAGAGGCATAAAAAAATCCTGCTTCTCACATCTTCTTTTTGAATTGCTAGTAAATTTCCTGTATTGGCAATTTAAAATAAGTAAAATTCAGGATTTTTTCAGTAATGAAAAGTCCATTAAGGTTTACTTTATCTAAATGACCATTTTCCTTATTTTAATTTAATCCACTCTCCTCAGCTATATCCAGTTCATCTACTTGATCTTTTAAATCAAGTATTAGAATGCATGATTAACTGAAGTCAATCCTTGACCTCCAATATGAATCTCCAAAAATGAAAATCTAAGCTTTTAAATTTTTATGATGCCACCTAGCTTATTTCAGGGTTGAAATTAGAGGGCTTAATGTATTCAAAGTTAATTATAAAGTCATTCTGAGACAGAACAGAGACAACCAAACCAGATGGAATCCATTACCAAGCTTTCTCTTGAGAATGTCTAGTATTATTAAAATGTGTAATATTTCCATGTAGCAGTGTCTGTTGTAATCAGTTTCTGTCTAAGTCCCAACACTAGAGCCACTCCTATGAGCTCTTTGTAGAGGTTATCTCTTCTCATTGCAGAAATGTCTTGTCATACTTGACTATTTCATCTGAATTGAATGGACAGTCCAAAATGAATTTGAAGATAGTAGGCTGCTTAAAAAGCAATAAAACTGCAGAAAAAAATAGTTCTGTATTTGTTGAAAAGAAAAGTATGTTTAACAGCTGATAGAAAAGACAATAGTACTTTGGATGAATTGAGGAAGAAATTGTTTTCTGTTTGGAAGTCCCAAGGAAAAATTTGGAATAAAAAAACCCATTTCTTATTAACATGGCTGTTTCCCCTCCCCCTGCTTCTTTCATCTTATGGAAGAAAAAAAATAGGGAAGGAGGGCAATAAATTCCACATATATTTTGAACTTCTCATGCACATTCAAAATTCATTTGGGCAGACTGAAAGGTATGTCACCTTTACTTATTCAGACAGAAGCATTCTTAAACCATCTGTACTCCAAACTAGTGCACAGACATTATCAGGTTGTGAGTACAACCTAATATATCTCACCTCCCATCAAGGCTGGCTAGGTGAGTATTACCCTAACCACTGCTAAATCACCTTCAGTGCAGAGCTGGCTTGGGTCTGCAAGTCCTAGGGCTCATGGAGGGGTCTGTTTACTTGCAAAACTCTGCTTTAACATAATAGCACAGCAATAGGACTAGATACCTCTATGAAAGAGAAATTTCATCAGTATGAAATAACTTCTATTATTTTGAAAAATCATCCACATCAGATATGAAGCTAAGAATAAATTTGCATGTTTAATTAACTTAGTAGGAAACATAGCCAACATGTTTGCAGGGGTACTGATTATTCTCATTTATTGTGTTAAGTTTCACAGCTGAAGAACAGGCTTACAGGACTGAAGTTAAGGAAAATGAGATTTGTAATTTACAAATTAAGATAATGATTTCTTAAAATTCCTGTCTCAACATTATATTACTCCCCATTGTACATCACTCACACTTGAGCAATTGTTCTGTTTCCTGCTGTCAGCTTATAGGAGAAAGTCAGAAGAGCTTCAAGTTGCCTATTTTGATCTATAGTCCATTTAATCTAGAATTCATACTGTGTATACTTTCCAAATTAGATCATTAGTTAAAGAAATTAAGAAGCAATTTATCAAATACTCTAAAATAACACAGTAAATTCTTTCTTAGCACCTGCTAAAAATATCACTGTTAAAAGGACATAATTGACACTAGAAGTTGATCCCATTTAAACAGAGGGTTGGAGGTTAGTCCCTTTTCTTGAAGAATAGGTACAGTGCACTCAAGATTCCTGAGGCTCATATTGGATTCAGCTGTGAAGTCTTTATTTCCAGGCAAGTCTCACCATGTGGACCTAGTATAGAAAAATCTGCCTCCTGCTCCGGTGTGTCGGCGCCTGCCCTCAGGGAAAGGATTTAGAGTTCTGAACAAGTGGGTGGAAATGCTCACTGTGATTTCTGAGCTGAAGCTTTCTATTTAGATGCCATTTGATATTTCCTGCAAGCCAGCCTGAAGCAACACCCTGTCCAGCTGCTGAGTGGCAATGCAATATCTTCTAGCCTTGGTGTGGGAAGAAAACACGCTTCATTAAGAAGTTGTAATCCAAGGTGCAATTTCAAACCTGGCTGACTTTATGTGGGATCACTTCAGCACAAAAACCCCTCACACCTGAAAGCAAGGGAAAAAAATTCCCAACCCTAAACTTTGTCTTCAAGGAGGAAATTTTCTAGCAGGGTATTTTTTTTTTCAAATTGCCTCTAGGAAAGTATGTTATAGCTGCTCCAAAAAAGACTACAGGTTGAGTTTGTTTGTGTTATCACCTCTCCAAAGACTTAGCTCTTCATTCATCCAAGATGAGCATGTGTAACACTACCCAAAAACCACATACTCCTGGGTTTCAGGCTGCTTTAAAGTCCTGCAGTTAAGATGGACTCACCAGCTCAAGGTGCTTCTCCACCCACAGACCATAGCAGGCATCCAGACAAACTGGTTCAATCTAGAAGCCTCACTCTTATGTAGCAAACTTAGGAAAGATGAATCCCAACTTGACAGCATTGAGACATATCTAGAAATTTCTCCTAGATCTATTGCTGAATGTGCTAACACAGAGAGTGAGGGAAAAAAATATTTTAGCAGTAGGCATGAATCAAGCTGTGCTCCATAAATCCTAAAATCATTCTTAAAAATAAGAAAGCTTTCTGTGTTTTAGCAATACAAAAATAATTATTCAGCTAAAATGGGACGAAAACCAGCTGGTTTCTCTAGTTGCACATTATTGGATGTCTCATTTATGAACTTTAAAATGAATGTATGCAATAAAGTAGACCAACTGAGCATAGTATGAGGCCTATGACAAACAGAACCCTTGCCCTTCTTATCAAGCAAATGCAAGACAGGTAGCACTAAAAAAATACTAACAGGGGAAACTAACAGATTAATGTGGTAAAAATTCCTGCACTTGCAGCACTAATGTGTTTATTGGCAGAGATGCAAAAATGCATGTAGCCTACTTTCAATTTTCCAGAGCACAACTGATTTAATGCTCTCATGTTGCTCAGGGTAACAGACTCCCACCTAGGAGTCCTCCCACGTCACAAGATCAATGGGACACTGGAAGTTGCAGCAGAAAGAAATTATAATGTGCACCAAATTGTAGGAGCTGATAAAGAAAACACATTTGCCCTTCATGTATTTTTAAAGAGGTTCTTTTTCATTATGACTTGTAAATGGTTCCTCTGTGAACTGCAGAGATAAAATTAAAATAGGCTTTTTTCCCCCCAGTTTTTGGAAATCTGCATGTCTCCTGTCCCAAGGATGCTAATATTTCAGGATTATAGATTAAACTAGTCCACTTCCCTGCTTTGAGTCAAGGTCAAGTACAACTGAGCAGCCCCTGACAGATGTTTTTCTCCTGTGTTAATTGTAAAAGCATTCAGCACAGAGATTCAACATCTTCCCAAAACTAGCTTGATCTCATTTGACAATTCTTACAGTTAGAAATGTTTTATAATATTTTATCATATTAACTATTGAAGCAAATTTAAACTGGTTTTGCTCTTTTTTTCCCCCTTGTCCTGTATTCTACAACTGTAGAATGTTACTAATTACTGTTTTCTTGCTTAACATTTCACATATTTGAACTTTTTTTATGGTCCTTGCTCTGATTTCTTTCCTGATGCTTTTATCCTACCTTTCCTTCTGCAGCCTTAACAATCTCATTCCTTGATTCAGATAATTTACAAATTTCCTTTCTTACTGAGTTTCCCTGAGTCTGCAATAAGTAATTCAAAAATGTTTGAAACTGTTCTTATATGTGAGAAAAAACTTGGAATAGAATTACTGTCTTAACAGTAACCCAGTGACATCTGGCTTTAATGGAAAAAGCAACTAAGTTGGAAAGATATTTCCAGACTTCATAGTTCTGCACTTCAGGATTCTATAACACTCTGTTCAGCTAGTTAATTCTCAATTTGAGGTTATGCATTTGATTTTCTTCCTGGATGTGGTATTTCCATTCGATACTAAGAAAAATCACTTTACTGGTATCACCATTTCTCCAGTTTACCCACATTATTTGGATTCAAATCTGATCCTTCTGAGATTTTTAAGCCTTTTACAGCTAAATATTATGCAGAGATTTTACAAGTATGGGCCCTATTTTATCATCCAAACATCCCACCAGATCTGTCCTTCTGATTTGACAACAAACCATTGATAACTAGACTGAGAATGCTGGTTTCCAACTATTTGTGCATGGAATTATTAGCAGTTTGTTCTTTTCCTGTTTTTCCTGACTTGCTTACTGCAACACAGGATAGAACTATGCCCAGAGGGCTGGTGGGATCAAGATGCTGCAATCATCTCTCTGGAATTCACAGACCAGTAATCTCATCAAAGGATTACACTGCTCTGACATTAGCTGCTCTTGACAAATTCATATTGGTGGCTTGTAATTACCTCTAAGGTGAATAACCATGTTTCTGCATAGTTTCAGGAACTAGGTTAAGTGTTCTGTAAATGCATCACTTTTGTTTTCTCTATCAGAGTAAGTTTTATCTAAGCTGAGCATATGTCTTATCTTTACATCAGAGATGTACAGATGTACCTGATGTACTGGTATTAACAATAATAATGGCAGTGTCAGGCCAAAACTGAACATTTCTATCTGAAGTGCTAAAGCAGAAAAAAACTTTGATGAAATTCTTCGTGCCACTCATTGTATTTTCAGGCTTAGTCAAATAAACATTGTTTCTTTAATACATGATATTTTTATTAAATTATTTAAAAATAACATGTGTTGCCAACTGAAATGCTTTCTGCATGTTAGGCTTCAGGATTTTTTATAACACCTACCCTGTTTTCAGTACTAATTAATTTTCTATGGTTCTCTTTTACTGATTTTCAGGTCATTAGGTAACTATAATATCTTGACATCCTACTGAAGAAATGTTGGAAATTGGTATATCAGGCAGTTTCTCTGTTTAGCCAATTTCAAAATTATTTATTTTTATTTAAAAAAATTCTCCAAATTAGTGTGGAAGTAACCTTCCACTACAGGGCTTAATGCAGTCAGAGGGAGGAGGACCAATCAATTTGAAACAACAACAGAAAAAAAAATGCAGCAATTTAATCATGTGAGTAATATATTCTGACTAAATATATTTTAAAAAATTGGTTTTTTATGTTAGAAATCAGTGGAATTAATCTCAAAATTATTGTAATTTCTGAATTAAAACCCTTAAGCCTAGAACAAAATGATGTTGGTATGACAAAGAATCCAAATATGGAAACTAATTTTTTTTTTTCCTTATTCTTTGAGCTTGGATTGAAACCCTAAAGACTGCCATACAAACAAGGGACTGTATAATACAAATTGTGATAAAGAGCAAATTTCTGTTAACTGCTTACAGAAACAGTGCTCTAAGGCACCTACTATGAAGCAGTTTAAGTTAGTGCCACTTTCTTTTACTTCCTAATGTTTGTTCTTGTAATCTTAATCATTAAACATATACATACATGTGTTACTGTATATGCAGTGACAGTGCAACTAGGCTCTTGCTAACAGTTAAAATGTGATGCCTCACAGCATACAATTCTATTTCTAGTTCCTTAAAAATTAAGATACATTTATATATCTTAACTATTAATCATTTATATATTTTAGATGAAATATAATTATTTTCCAACAAATTTAAAATTTAAGTTTCCAGGCTGAAATGCCCCAAGACAGAAAATTGGAAAACAGTTAGAAAATTGCTTTCCAATTTTCCACAAAATTGGAAACAAGCTCAATTTTGTTAGAAATTTTCCTCTAGAACAAGAAACATTACAAATGAAACAGGAAACAGGAAACTATTATCAAATAATATGTGCCCCTCTAAAAAAAATGTCATTATACACTAAGGTACCTACATACTTTGAAAGATAGAAATGAGGCACCCTTAGAGTTACAAATACACTTAGTTAATGGTATGAAAATGTATCCAAATATATGATTTTCTCAAAACAAAAAAATCTCTGTTCCTAGTCAGCCATGTGGCTAGTAGCCATCCTCATGTACCAGCTTCTTGTACACTGTGTTGAATTGTTACAGATGCAGGTCTTTAATGAATGGAAAAAGTAAATTTGATGTTTTCTTCAGTCACTTTGTTCAGCTGTCCTTAGACCATGTTGCTGCTTGTAACTATAGAGTGATTCATGAGAGCTTTGCATTGATATGTTATCATTTCCAGGATTGTGTCTTGCCTCTGTTCTACCTACCCTTTCTATGGCCATTTCTTCATTAACCATTTCTACCTGCTCTCTCTTGGAAGCCTAACCTCAATAAAACCTGTCACAAGGCCAGCCTACCTTGCATGTGGCTCCTGGTAAATTCACCTATCAGAATAAGGTAGTTATTCTGTGCTTTGCATTTCTGCAAGTTTTAAAAAAACTTTGCTGAATATTATTTTCCCAAATTGAAAGGAGCAATATCACAATCTCCCAGTACAAAATGTATTTCTTTCTATACATTACTCATTAATAATCCAAGCTGATTTTTTCCAACAAAATATTTAAAGGACGCACCAGGTTTCCTTCTCCTTATTTCTTAATTATTGTTTTTATTTATTTTATCCTTATTCTGGATGTTCTACTCTAGAATCCAGGCAATTAGAGTAGGGAAATAAAAGAGACTGTTTTAGGCTGCTTTATTTGTGAGAAACCCTTGGTTGGTAACTGGGTGCCAGAAGCCTGTACTTCAAGGAACTTTTATAAAGTTAAGGTAGTTGTAATCTCTCTCTCACACACATGGACATGCAAAATTTCCTATTTTTCTCTAGTCAGGCTGCCCTGAGTTGTCCTGATATATCAGATTAGATAATGTTTCCAGACTTTTAAGTCCTAGTAGTGGAAGTTTATGATGTCCTTTGCACCTCCCTGTCAGGTTCATACTAGTGAAAACATACCTTTCAATAAACATCTGTAATGTTTTCTCACATCAGAGGCTTTCTCTTTGAAACTATATGTGATAATCACCATATCTTTTAATTATAATTATAATATATAATTATATTATAAATTTTGAATTTAATGTTAGGGTATAAGACATTCTGTATTGGCATAGTATCATCTGCTTCTGTAATTTTTTTTCTGTTTTTGGTGGGTTTTTTGTTTGTGTCTTTGTTTTTGTCTTAATAAACACCTCTTTAGAAGGGCAGTTTGTTGCTATAAGGTTAGGTCTAGTTTCTATTTTGTGACCTATGGATGCATAAAAAGTAAACGGCATAACATTAAGTTCCCCAAGATGATGACAGATGATGGATGATTCATAGTTTGAGACAGAACACATTACACAATCAGCCTGCCAACTTTACTCCTTTGTGCTCAACTTTATTTTTTTAAAGAGGAGGAGATGAAATTTGGGTATGGGAATTATGCCCTGTGATTGTTTGATAACCACAGAAAAATATGACATGTTTGCTGTTCATGCACATACAAATATCCCAAGATGAGACAATGAGATGAATAATACATTGAGAAAGTCCCCCAAGGACTTAGAGAATCACAGGTAAGTCAGTATTAGAAAATTGTACAGTGTCATAAGGGAATACTTTAGCACTTTTAATTTATCCTGATCTGTGTCACATTTAGTTGTTATGTTCATTTGGCTAACAGCTTCTTAGACAACACAATAAGCAAGTAAATTTTGTTTACTTAACCCTTGCATTCTGGCACAGAAGGGGATCATCAACAAGCTTTGCTTTATTTAGTAATAAGAGAAGTATAGCATGTAGTAAAAAATATCAGCGCTCATAACAGCCGTATGTATTTGAGTACAACTGTAATTTTAGATTTTACTAACATCAATTGCAGTAGCCTGAAGAGAAGCAGACATGTAATGTACAATTAAACTGATGCATTAATATGTTGGAGAAAGTCTTACAAGAGTGAATGTCCCTAAGAAGAGAATCATGTTGGCCTCTAAAGATTAACATGAGTCATGTGCTAATCATAAATCATTATTTTCTTTCAAATTTTTTGTCTTTGGATGAGGTGATTCTTGGTCCCTGTCAACTGTAATGTATATATTTTCTTCTGCATTAAGTCAATTGAAAAGTATGCAACAAGAGATTACTCTCATTCCTCACCCCCATGTACATATATATTTACCCCATGTGCACAAAAACACATTCCCCTGTACGTGTGCATGTATATATATATATACATTTCTGAGTTGAGAGCATGTGTCTTTAAAATATTATTTTAATTTATTTTGGAAGCCTAAAGAGTGAATTTGAGAAGGTAACTTTGGTTCTTGTGTCAACTATTTTGTTTACTACGAAGGAGTGTTTCAAAGTGCATGTATCTACAAGAGATCCTAAACAAGTCTTTATTCAGCCATAATGGCAATGTTTCATGGGTTCCTGTGGCCATTTCTGTATTGGCTGCAGAAATTCAGCTATTCCAAATAATGAAAGGAGTAAGACAGATTGGCACTCAGCAACAGCCAAGGGAGGAAAGATTTGGAAAAAAAAAATCCATGCAAGAGATTTGAGCAGATTTCATATAAAAACAAGCCTGGTAGGAGAAACAGAAAATGAAAAACTGCTCCTGCAGAAATAATCTGGCCATAAGGGAAGACAGTGGTTTAGTTGCCTGTTTTTGCTATAACCAAAGAGAATTGTAAATTGATTGAGCTTTCAGACATGCTCAGGAAAAGGCCATTGTTAATTCTGTGATATTTTCTACTCAGTTTTTACAGTCTATTATGACATGCAGTGCTAATTATTTCTTGAAGTGTGGAGTTTTCCTGAGAATAAGGTTTATGCAGACCAGAAAAATAGGCACCTGCTGGTCCCATCAAATCCTGCAGTTTTTTGTCAACTGTTTCTGCAAATCCATTATACATGCAACAGAAAGCACAACTGACAGAACAAAATAGCAGTCTAAAAAGAGGAACAAAGGTACCATTTTGGCAGTCAAACAGCATTCATTTATTTCCCATTTATCATCATGTAGTTTGACTCCAAGTGTCTGGCTAAAGAAGAAAACCCAAACTGAGTAATAATATAAAATCTTATTCCTATACACATTTAGGAGTTAATACAGCGTTCCTCTTTTCCTTCTCCATCATCATCATCATCAGCAAGTAGCTTTTGCTCTTTATGATTTCATTATGGCATCACATAACTTGCATTAAACCCATTTTTATAAACTCTCTCAGCATTGTCAAAAGTTTATTTTATTTCCAAACTGCTTTGACAATGCAGTGAATGGACATGTTAAATCTGTGCTAGTTTTGTCTTTTTACCCTAGTTCAGAAAAATGAGATTATCAACATTAGGGAGCAAATGTGAATAAGTGGGTTTGTGTATTTCCCTGGAGTACTTATTCCAGCATGACTGGCCTACAGTCATGTAGTCATGACACTTCAAATAAGAGATGAAAATCTGGAATATCTACTGGAGATTTTACAACTTGATATTGTGTGTGCACTTAGTTCACTGAATTCAAGCTGTACAATATTTTGTGAATTTACAATTATGTTACATAGGAAGGGATTTAATTAAAAATATTTTGGAGTCTTAGTTAAGGTTTACCATGTTTGCATCTTATGGTGTCATCTTATTTTGTCCTTCCTTTATAGCATGTGCTATCTGGAGATCTCTGGCATTCGACATTATACCTTTATGTGTCATATCTCTTGTTTGCTACCAACATAATGAATTTTCTTAACTCTGGTCATGCCTTTTCTTTTAGTGTTTCTCCTTTTTATTTTAGGGGATTTTAAAAAGATCTTTTTTACTTCCATTGTATTTTCTGCAGCTGTTTCATGGGCCACTGTCCTTGAACTAATTCTTGTCTGACATCATTTCATGTTAATATCTCCAAATGAGAACTATCTATGAGATCAACTAGTAGCTGAATTGTGTCCAAAACCATCTTGGCTGCCTTCTGGAAGTATTTTGCATAAATTTGCTGTCAGCTAAAGCTCTACTTGACTAAAATCTCTCTTAATCTCTCCCACACGAATCTTTCCTTCCTAACTTTCTCAACTCTTATGTCATCCTTTTGCTGGCATTTAAAACTCTTTCTGTCTCAGAGAGCTTTCTGGATTTTCATGACTGGGGTGTGTTTCATTTCATTTTCTGTAAAACCTCTCACTCCTCTGTAGCCAGATTCCTTTTGCTCTAAGTCTTTGATGGCACAGCTGTCCTTTCTCTGGACCCAGAAATGCCTTATTACGCTCCTCACCTCATGTTCAGAATCATGTTTTCATGTTTACCTGCTCAAACCAGGAATAAATATTTTGGTAGAACTAGGACAGATCCTTCTAGTTAACAATTTAAATGTTTCCTTTGAGAATCATGAGTGAAATAAAATAGTGATAGAATGGATTTTCCTAAACGGTTTTGTATGTTTTCTATCATGTTTCAGTCAACCTCATCCAGGACTCACATTGCTCATATGATTCTCCCAGTTCTCCTCACCAATACACACCAGGCTTCTTCATTTGCAATTTCATCTGGATTCAAAGAAATTGGCCAAGGTCTTCTTTTTCTTAGAGCCATTAAACTGTCTTTAATTAATATCTGCCAAGGTCATTAATAATTTTTCAACATATAGTGACTCATGTTAAACCAAAAAAAAGACTAAAATAGGCCAGGTTAAAACAAACCTAGTAAGCAAACACCATGAAGAGCATGAGAGATGTTGAAAGCTTCCTGTCACAGAGAAATATCTCAGAATTTTTAACCCAAGTCATTTAATAAAGCTAGCAATAAAAAACCTTTTGAAGGTAGCATTCCTGCTTTAGCTAACAGATAATACCAGAAACACAAATAGAAATGTTCCCTCTTTCAGTCAGGGTCTTCCTGGTCCATTCCAGCCAAAATCAGGAGCTGACAAGAGAGTTTGTGTTTTCTGATGTAATGCTATGAGCCAGAAAAGAACATTTAAGTAAGTGACTAACATCTTTTAGTCCAATTATTTGTCACATTACTGAAAGGATGACTGACTCAGTCATTTCATCAATACTTTCTGGATGAACACCAATCGATGTAATTGTTGAATGAACTTTACTTTCAGCATAAGGTTCACCTTGAAAAAACCTTATTCTTTCCACAAAACAAATTGCAAGATTCTCTTTTTGCTCCATCTTAAGAATGTACTAAATAGCATGCTGGAAACAAAAGCTAATACAAATAAAACGCCTGTACAAAGCTTAGAACAAAAGTTATACCTTTCTGTTTGACATTCTGTTTGCTGAAATGGGATATCCCCTCAGGCCTCTTTATAACCCAAATGAGGAAGTGATATCCCTAAGGGAAAAAGAACTTCTACTAAATTTCAATTGTAGCTACATGCAGCTTAAATATTACTAGATGCGACTTCTGGTTTTCCCACTAAAATTCAGTGATTCCTTTCTTCTTAGAAAGGCTTCAAAATATGTTTTGAAGCAGCTTATGCTAAGAAGCCAGGGATAGCCATGACCTGCTTCTAGAATTTATCATCTAGGCTCCACAGCCCACCATGGAAACACACTTACAGGGCTTCACTGAATGCACTTGTAGTTTCTCATCAGAATTCAGAGCCCTGTGAGAGACACTGAAACAAACTCTGAAGTCCAAACAAGGAGCAGATTCCTGAATTCTGATTTGAGGAAGGAGTCATCAGTTAACTGAGACTATTTTGTGTGTGAAGACTGATAATGTAACCTGCTAAGAGAGGCTTTCTTGTGATGTCCTTCACCATAACCTGACCTGGCCAGAAAGTCCTGTAGCACTTCTTGCATCCTGGTGTCTGAGGACAAGTCACTTGCTCCATCATTGTTTCAGAGGATTTAGAAAAGCTTTCACACTTGATAAACTTCCTTCTTAAATGAAATATATCTTTATGTGTTTCATCATTTATGTGTTAAACATCATATAAAATTTCATTTTTAATTTCAGTATTTGCCTAAAATTTTATGACAAGGCTGGTAAACAAATTCTTGTACAAAGTCATAAGAAAAGCCTCCATGATCTGGCTCGAGGTCATACAATTAGAGAGATATGCCTCAAAGTCTTATTTTAGACCAATAAAAAGAAACCAATAAAAAGTAACCAATAAAAAGAAACTTAAAAATGCAGCTCAACAATCTGGAGCATTTTGAAAGTAGGGTCAAAAAGGAAACATTTTACTCAAGGTTATTAAAAATAAATACATGTTGCAGATGGTCATTAGGATTTATTTAAAATTAGCAGAGAATTTAATGAGACACACCAGAAAACTATTAAATAAATAAAGTTATTTTTAGCATCTTAGCATTCAGAAACATTTAAAATGATTCCCTGTGACTTTTCCCAGGTATGTAATTTCAGACAACTTGAGCCCCTCACGAAACCCTTCATATTTTCATTTATTATATAAAGAAATAGATAATATTTTTTTTCCTTTCTCTCTATGCCCAGAAGACTGTACCATTCAGTAGTTTATTTTAGCCACTTATGACATATAGTAATCTAGAAGCCTAAAACTTTGAAACTGAATTTTGAAGATAAAGCATAAAAATGACAGCTCAACCTGAATGAAGATACAATGCCTAGACCATAGGGCCTCTCTCATCATAGATGTCTTACAGAACATTTATCTGAATATTCCACATTACTAATCTGTGCTTCCTAGCTAACAGTGCCATTACTGGATGCACAGTAAGGCAAATTATTGCCTTTCTGGTAAAGAAATAGAACAGCTGTCAGAGATGATATTTAAAGGTGGCTTTAAAGATGTCACTGTAATAAAAAACAATATTAAATATTTTCTTTTCTTATACTTTGTGCTTTGCTTACTTTTTCTGTAATGTTAAGTAAGGAAGATTAAAAATGCTCTATATGTTTTTTTTCCAAAATGGAAAACATATTTTTTCTGTTTCTTCATGTTTTGTGTTTTGTTTTTTGTTTTGGCTCTGGTTTTGGTTTTGGTTGGGTTTTTGGTTGTTTTATTGTTTGCTTTTGAGTTTTTTGTTTGTTTGTTTGTTTGTTTTTAAATGATGCTTATATACCACTGTCCTTGTGGGAGGGAAGTAACAACTTTTTGCAATGGAATATATAAAAGAATGCAATAATGCAGATACAGATTGTTGCCACTACGCCAAGCAGAACATGTTGTGGGGATAGAGGTGCTGTCCTGACCACAGCACTCAAAGGACTTAAGACCAAATTGCCCATCTTTCCAGTTGCAGATTTTATGGAATAGTGGCATAAAGACATCTAAATTCACTGCTTTACTTTTAAATGCAGTTCACTTCAGCCACAAGAAGATTTGACAATTTTATGTTACCTGCCTATTTATCTGCAGCTTTCTTGTGGACTTCAAGTTTTTAGATACATGTCTAGAAAATTGCAATGTTGGGCTTTGTTCTGTTTCCATTTTCCCAAAGGTTTGGTAGATTAGTGCTGGTAGGAGCACATGACTAGTGGAATCTCTGCCATTCACACAGGTACAAGTTCAGTCTGGCTGTCTGAAAAACAGAACTCTGCTTTGAAACTGTGGAAGAAAATACAGTAGGGATGATACCACTGCAGGTCTTACATCAGAAGTTTCAGGGAAGCATTGGGACTTAGGTCCTGTGCAGATATCAGGGAAAGTAAAATTGTAAAA
This sequence comes from Urocynchramus pylzowi, assembly GCA_013397555.1. Classification (NCBI taxonomy): domain Eukaryota; kingdom Metazoa; phylum Chordata; class Aves; order Passeriformes; family Fringillidae; genus Urocynchramus; species Urocynchramus pylzowi. Next base: position 821,423 of record VZRH01002546.1, read on the forward strand.
TTTAAATATCAACACTTAAATTGTAGGAAATACTTTAAGGTTGAGAAGAGGAGAAACAAATTACTCCTTATTTGTGGAGGTCCTGCTATACAGAAAATTCTCACACCAGCAGAAATTTTTCTGGTCTTCAACAGGAGACAACATTAAATCAGATAAAAAACCCCTGGGCTCTTCAAAGAAAGAATGAAACAACACCCCTTCCTTCCCTGGCATCCTGAAGCCAACTGTGTGAATGAAAATTAGGTTATTAAAAATTAACAGCTTTTGGGTTGGTTTGGTTTTTTGATATTTTATATATAAATATATAAACTGTCTTTCCTGACGAAATTAAATTCAGGGTACCTGGAGCACAATCCTGTGTCACAGCTACACCTTCAGCTGTTCTGTGTGTAAATGAGATGAACCATTTTTTAAATGGCCTTATGTTTATTTCTATTCTTTTTCTTCTCCCTGTTGCAGTTTTTTCATCCTGTCAGCCCCTTTTTGTGTTTAAAGTGCCAGTGAGGTGGAGATTTCAGCCTGTGAAATCCAAAGTTCCTTCAGTTTTCCTTGCTATGAGCCTGGGCTTAGGCTGTGCACCTCAGAGGTTGAATGTTAGACAGGGCTTCCACGTTTCTGACTGGCACACAAGATGTTTGTGTGCAATGCACGAAACCGAGGAATGTGCGACCACTTTGGATGAGTGGGTCCAACGTGTGTGGGGTCTGCCACAGCTGAATCTCTGCCCCAGCACTCGTGGTGTTGAACTGGTCTGATCTCTGACTAAATCACACATGGCACCCCAGTACATCCAGCCCAGTTTGTAAAGCAAGCATGTCCATCACTCCATCCTCCACACAGTGGAATTGCTGTGGTCTGTGATTCCCAGGTATCACTATTCCCAGGTATCACTAGCCCCTGATGGGCTGATTAGGACCACTACCATTTTACATACTAAGCAGCCTGGACTCTCCAAATCCCATACTGATGGGAATCAGTAAAGAAGCCTTACAATGGTAAATGATACCTTAGAGAATGTGCTGGCAGGGAGACTGTCTTGGAAACATGTTCATGGCAACCTTTCCATCAGGCTGGTAAGCGTTTTCTGCTATGAATTTGCCATGCATTTTTGGTCTACAGCCAATTTTCTTCAGCTTTTTATACATCTCCTGTGGAGTATACTGCTGAATATATATTTTTTCAAGCCATGTCTTGAAAAGTTCCACTGCCATTGCACAGTGGAACTCCTTCCAAATCACAGACAAAACTACAAACAACCCTGAGGAACGGGCAGTTGTGTCTCAAGGGAAATTTAAAAAATCCCCCAACCTTTTACTACCTATATTTAACCAACTTTATATGGGGATTTTATACCATTAAGCACAGGGGAAATAGTGCTGCCAATAGTTCAGACCCTTAGGCTTCCATCAGAAATGGTCTGCTGCAAAAAGTGAATTTAAACTGTATTTAGATCATAATATCAGTATCCCAAAATTGGCTCAGTGGAAGGCTGAGATTTTTCTCCTGAAGAGGGAACCCCTCCATAATTCATAAGCTTCTTTTCTGTATCATAGATGAAAAAAAAATGAGCAAAAAAGCTATTAAATAATTTTAAGTTTCATGAAATGGATTGCATAATATTAGGCTTCTGCTACACAAAAGTTATAATATATATACATTTAATAGGCATAGAAAAGAAATTCTAATTATTTTGCTCAGCAAGAAGAAGGTTTTATATTTCAGAAGAGTTTTTCACCTGTGGACAGCCTAGTTTATGAAGTGAGAAAAAAAACATTTACAAGAATTACCCGACTTTTTTGAATCCCATGTTGGCAAAAAACTTTATACTGGAGCCTGTGTACTTATTGATCCAAAAGGCACAGCCACCATAGCTGATACCAGTAGAAAGCAGCTGGCAATTTGAAATTCATCATGTTCTCTTCTGCCACCCCTGGAAACTTACCCTTGGCATCATGCTGGGAGGTGTGCAGAGGAGTTTCCATGGCTGATTATCTACCTTATCTGTTTGTTTGTGAACTCACAAAGGAATGGGGACACAGCAAAAATCTACACATCCAGTGCCTTGGGCTTGCTATTGCTGCCCTCTTAGTGAGGCATGGAGAGATGTGTGCAGCATCACACAGATTATAAAAGCCATGTGCTGACTTCACTTTTGTAGCACTTCCTAAAACATGGGGCTGTTTCCTGCTAGCAATGATAATTTGGGGGCAATTTTAGTAATTAGATAATTTTGAAATGCCTTAATAAAAGCATTCAGTGTACATTAAGCTCCCACATGGACAACGTCATTAATACTTTGACTTTTTCCTCCTGAGGAAGCAGTAGGATGGGTAGCAAAATTAAGAATTAGTCATGTTGCTAGGAAGTAAGAGTTTTATACATGCAGCATAATCTGTTCTGAATATTGATGCAGTATTTAATTGCAAGGTTTGCAAAAAGAAAAGTTCTGAATGAAGAGTAAAAAGAATTTTAAAGAAAAACTATATTCTAGACTTTGTTTCAAATGTCTAGATTATTTAATTGACAAAGAAAGGCTATCTATTTGCCAGACTTGATATAACGTTCTTGACATTAGAAACTAATTTTACATAAAATTACATCATATTACATGCCACTAATTTTTCTTACAGCCATGAACATTTTTTTATCCCTTAATCATCATTTCCACAAGAAAATTGTAAGAGAAGAATAAGCCCCTATCATTTAGAAAATAGCAATCAATTGACTAAAGAACTATCATCCAAAAACCATTGTAGACACATTATTTTACAAATCTCCAATAAGTAGGCCTAAATATAAACCTTAGATCTGAACTTTGAATTCAGGATCTACACATCCTCTTACTTTAAGTAGGTGGAACACAAATATTCTGTTCTAAACTCTTGTACAAACATTCTATTCTGAAACACTCTTATAGGTTTGGAGACTGAGCTCATTGCATTGTACATCCTAGAAACATTTTAAAATTGGTTGAGCTTGTAAACTGGGACCCTGGTCAGGGCTGCTTTTACTTGGCCATCTTTTCCACTGCTTTCAGACTGTTTGTGCCATTGTGCCTGTAAGATGGAACAATCTGAGTTGAGCTGGGAGATCAGACTCCCTGGCCATTCCTGCCCTGCTGGAGAAAGCACCAGGGCACTGGTGCACTGGAAGCACTTTGCTTCCTTTCCTGTAGCAAAGGAAGAACAGGCTTGCCTTGATCATTGGTCTCATACCACAGGTCATTGGTCCTCACCCAGAAGAGGACTCAAGCACTAAGCAATTAGAAAAAAGGTTCTTCATGATATAGAATATAGTTGCACATGCAGTCCAAATTAATCTGAATCTCCTAAAATCCCATGGCATGTATTTTCCAGACAATCCTTCTTCTGGGCCTCTAGCTTACAGTAATTTTTTGGCCAATCTATTCCTTTGGATCTCCTATTAAATTCTGACTGAATTGTTCCACAGGTGCAAAATTTCCCTATGCCTGTTGTAAAGTGTGTGATAATTTTTAAACATTCACTTCTAGTTGTATCTGTACCTCCACAGTCTATACTCCAATTTACAGTTTTCAGTTTAAAGAACCACATCCTTGTTGTAATGCATAATTGATGTTTGAGAGCACTGTAAGCTTCAAGGTTTTGTGGCATCTAGATAAAAAATTATTTCATATGCACAGAAAGTAAGCTGAATTTTCTCCTTTTTGTTTTTTATCACTTGTACTGATATCAAACAGACAGGGATGTAAAGGCAGCCTCTAATTTATCTCTGTGTACTAAACATAAAAAGAACAAGGCTTTTAAAATTCAGAGCAGTTCTGTCAAAAGATTGCTGTATGCAGGTACTTATTCCACTTCACTTCTCATTTACATATGAAATCTTGTCTGACAGGTCTCTGAGTCCAGGGTAAATTAGAAAAGTTAAGCACTCTTTATCCATTATTTATGTGCTGCATAGTCTAAAATTACTAAGTTTTCTTTATATACACTGTCCTAAGGTATAAAATTAGTATAAAAACTAGATGTGGAATGGGCTTGGGTTTTTATTTTTAATTTGCTGGAAATCAGAGCATAAAAGCATTAGCAATGGTTTTCTTTATAATTAACAACTGCATTTTAAAGTGTCAAGATATAAGCTGCAAAGGAGAGCTTTAGAACCTACCCTGAAGAGGACAGAGAAATTATTATCTAAGTTAATGAACTCAGTTCTATAATGCACTGGCTAGAGGTAATTGATATGAAGTAATAAGAAAATCTGGCAAAAAGCTGAAAAGGGAAAATCTTCAAGCTGATGTGAAATGACCACAGAGAACTGATGACAGGGAAGTAAGTCAGACAGTAAGTAAGCAGCAGAATCTGTAAAACTGCCACTGGATTTCCTGCTGAACAAAGTTGCACTGAAAAATTGATGTATGTCTTCTACAGTATAAAGGAGGAGTACAAGGGAAGGTCTCATCTTAGTCCATAGAAAAATCAAAGAAATAGTGAATACATATATTTCAGTTTCAGACATTGTGTTTCTAATTGGGCATTTGCTACTTTGACTTAGAAAAGAAGATTCAGTAGACTACATTTTGGGCTTGTTTTCATCAGTATACTCTCTCTCCAACACCTACTTTGGCTGAAGTAGGTATAATTTTTACATAATCAGAACTATGTAAATCATAGCAAGACAATTATAGATATCATTGTGTATGTACTTTTGTTGAAGAATCTGCATTACCTTCTCAGATGTATTTTTACTTCCTCATCCTTTACCTGAAGATAAGTTTTAAAGAAACTTCTACTTCATCCTGCCCAGAACCATTTATTAATTACATCTTTTCATTCATTATTCAGAGAATCATAGAATCATAGGATGATTTGGGCTGTAAGGGAACTTTAAAGGTCATCTATGGTGACCCTTCAAGGAGGAGGAACATCTTCAACTACATCAGGTTGCTCAGAGCCCAATCTAACCTGATCTTGAATGTTTCCAGGGATGGGGCATCCACCACTTCTCATGGCAATCTATGCCAGTGTTTCATCATCCCCACTGTAAAAAATTTCTTCCTTATATCTAGTCTGAACTTATGCTTTTAGCTTAAACCTTAACACTTGTTCTATCAGGCCCTGCTAAAAAGCCTGACCCCATCTTCCTTTTAAGTTTATTTCAAGTATTGAAAAGCCACAATAAGCCTTGAGCCTTTTTAACTTCAGGCTGGACAGCTCCAACTCTTTCAGCCTTTCCTCATAGGACTGGTGCTCCATCCCTGTGGCCATTTTTGTGGCCTTCCTTTGGATCCAATCCAACAAGTTCATGTCTTTCTTGTGCTGGGTGCCCAGAGTTGGGTGCAAAATTGCAGTGGGTCTCACTGAAGTGGAGTCAAGAGGTACAATCACCCCCCAGAACCTGCTGGCCACGCTCTCATTTGATGCAGCCCAGGATCCTCAGCTGTGCCAATGCCACTCCTTGCATGATCATACAGTGAAGTGGACCAGGGAAATTGTCCATTTTAGAATAAAGTTAATCCTTGAAACTTGATTCTTAAATTTAAAATGGACCATTCAAGAGAACTTTCAGATGAACAACTGAACTAGTAGGCTAAGGAGGACAGGAAGATGTGGAAAAAAGAGATCAGAAGCAGGATGGGATGGTAATTTTTTGGTATGGTGCCCTGAAGACGGGTTCAGCAGCTGTACAAGTACTCTCCCAGAAAGTCAGAAGCATTAATTAGCCGGAAAATACTTAAATCCCAGCTCCCAATTTCTGTATTATCATCCTAATTACCTTCATAAAAATGAACTGGGGGACACTGGAGTGTGTAATTCACTGCTTATCTTGATGAAGACAGTTCAGAAGTTTGCAGGGCTATTGTGCAAGCAAGGAGTCAAAACTCTGTAGCCTGGTGACTCAAGCACTTGTCTGTAGGAAGGGAATCCATGTTTCAAGGATTTGAAATACATTTCACATTAAACTGTACTGGACAGAAGCAATGACAAGCTTGACAAGCTAAAAGGTGTTTGATCTGTGAAATTCAATGACATATTTATCTTATTGCCATCTAAAGTATTTAGGCATCCAGTAATGGTAGAATTTAAAAGTTACCCATATGTTCAGCTTCTCCTCTTGGCCAAGTTTGGTAGCTCTCAATCTGACAGACTGACTGCTGTGATCCTCTGACAAGTCCCATGTGCTTCCTCAGCTTAGAAGGAGAGCTGAGATTTACCACTGACTGCAGATTCCAGTCTCAGTGGGTGTGCTTCTTAATTAGGCATTGTAATGCTAAGCAACTCAGTACAGAAACCACCTTGTGAAAGTACCTAAATGAGTGCAAAAATGAGAGACTGGACAATCAGATTTCTACTCACTATTGCTTCTAATATGTTGCCTGAATTTTCTCTTCAGATACAAATAACTGATAAAACAAAATTGTGATATATTCTTTATTCTATATGTTTTAAGTGAAATGCCTAAGAGGCTTCTTTTTCTAATAAATAAATATAAAGGACAAATGCTTGATATGAGGAAAAATGCTTAACTTTTGAGGTTGGAAGAATCCACTATGTCTGAGTCATGTTTCTGGTAGAAGCTTGCCACAACCTGGCAAATTTGCAAGAGTCAAACAGTGTGGAATTTTCCATAAATTGGTGTCATCATAGTATGCACTGTGCAAAGTTCAGTTTATAAATATTTAGGAAAACAACCCCACAAAGCAGGAAGTCTGTTACTTTTGGTAAATTAGAAAACTAGATTTTCAGTCATGGGTTATCTCCTGAGATTATTCTTTTAACTCTGTGGGAGCTGATTCACATCAATTTAAAAGAAAGTAGAAATTTATTATTATCATCAGTGACTTAAGAAAAATATCAGAAAAATAATGAAAATTTCATACATAAAATGTATGTCCCAGTATGTACAGATATCACAGTGATGGCAACAGGGTAGGAAATTTTTTTTCTTAATTATTTAGGTCTCTGAAATTCATGTATGTGTTTCCAGAATGGTGATAAACCTGAAATGGGTCATTTATCCTAGGCACACTTGTACATAGGCACATTTCAGTAGAAGGGAAAAGGGTTGCAAAGAGCCTTCTCCTTCCCCAGCCTGTTCCTCTAAGGCAGTGACACCTCTAAGGCAGTGACACCTGTCCCAGTGACATCAGTGGTGCCTGCAGGTGTTTGAACTAGAAGGAAAGAAAGCTTCATCCCTTTGATGAGCAGTCTCCAGTAGCCACGTGGTGCTAAACATAAGACTGATGTTTTAAGAGCAGCAGCTAAATAATGAAACACAAATGATAAGCTCAGGCTTGGGCCTAGAGCACTAAAGCAGTAACCCATGTTACTGCATTTAATGCAGTTGTAGGTCTTGAGTTATCCAGAAGAGTGTCAGAGAGTCAGGAGTTTAAACAAAGTTTGGTAGGTGAACATAACCCACTGATGAGGACAAGAGCACTAAAGACTTTTCAGTATCTGTTCCTAACAATTTTAATTGCTGAAACAAACCTACATTTAATTTGTAGTTGAGTGGGACATGGTACTAGTCAGAGAGATTCATAATTAAGTTAGTAGCAGTTCAAAAACAGACCCTGAAGAACTGTCCCAAACTTAATAAGTGTTTAAGACACTGTCTTAATTGCGCTGTTTCCCTTATTTTTACTTGCAAAGCAATAAATATACAAAACAGATAAATAAGGTCATTTTCTATGATGAGAGCATCTGTTATTGGAGGACAAAACTCTTCTCTGCTGTCTTTCAAATTAGAATCAACAGGCGCTTAAAGTCACGCATATGTATGAGCAGTATGCTAATTTGAAATAATAATGAGAATTCCATCATTTAAGCCCTGCATGTTTTTAAATATAACTTCAGATGTAACTTCAAGTAGCAAATTACTTCTCAATGTTCAGTGACACGCAGAAGAGCAACCGAAAATAGAATAAACGTACTTGTGATTTGCATAAAATTCATCCTGAGATAGAATGTGCTATGGTTAGAAAGATAAAAAAAAAAAAAAAAAACAACAATCCAGTGAGAGCAATGGGAAATAATATAATTCCTGTGTGAATTATTTCCAGTTGGAGACACTGAATATCTTAAAGAAATGTTAAATGTACTACTGAATAATTTTATATATGTAGAGTTCAAAAAACTGGTGAAATATTGTCTGAGGTCTGAACCTAACAAGCATCAGGAAGGCTTTGCCAAAGTAAGTATTGACAAAGAGCAGCCAAGAGATTACTTAAAAAAAGGGAACAGAAGCAAATTAGTTGTTCCAAATAATCTGTGTCTTAAGGGAAATGGAAAATAAACTCATACAAACTCCTGGTTGTGTAGTTTTTAAAAACATGACAATCAAGGTGATATGGGAATATGACAGAGAGAAAAATGTAGTATTGACTCTGTCCCCAAGATTTTAAGCAAAATCTTCTGTCTATTGATCTCCTAGTTTAATCCCTATTCTTCCATTAATGCCTACAGTGTTCTCAGATGTTTCTTTACATATCATTTAACAAAGCATCATCTACCTACAACAAACTGGTTCAATCCCAGTATGACATATTTCATATTTAGGATTAATTTGATGCACCAGTCTATTATTTTTTTCATATAATTTGATGCACCAGTCTATTATTTTTTTCATATAATTTTAATATTAATCTTTGGTGTTGAATGATAAACTCTGTGTCTTGCTTCTTGACAGTTTAACTGCTCACCATGCACACAGCATGTGTTGCTCATTACTACCTGTGGTTCCTTCAGTAAGTTGATAATTCATAGCACAGGAGAAGCTTAAAGTTGGAGCAACCCAGGGCTCAGTTCTGAAAGATATTGAGTAGCCTGGCTCTCACCCAGTAAAGCACTGAAGCACATATTTGCAGTTTGGGTAATTGATTTTTTGTCAAGAGATGCATAAAAATAAAGCACATGACTAAGGCTTTAGCTGAAGGAACTCCAGAATACTCAGGACCAACTATTTCTGATGATGCCATGTTTGCTGGCAAAGTTGATTGAAGGAACAGACCTGCTTCTAATACCAATTTTTGCTTTAATTTTATTCTATCATAAGTGTGAAAGCTTCTTCAGAGTTGTTTTCAAGGATGCTGTCTGTGGCATAACAACAATGTAAACACCCTTTCCTTACTCTCAGGGTGTTTACATTGATGTGAGCCCACATATAGCTATGCCTTCTACCACCATTCCTTCTCTTTTTCCATTCTCTCCTCCCCTTTCCCTCCAAAGCATTACTGATGTAAAAAAACCCCTCTGTTCTGGTGAAGCTACTATTCACTAGGCAAAGGAAAAGATTTACTGCTTTAATTTTAAATGCTGTGTCTGAATGCTTTCACAGATGAGAAACAGAAATGATGTAGCATGTACCTAATAAAGTCTCTTTAAACTGAGAATCACAAAGAGATTTGAAGCAAACAAACCCTGTGCCCACAACTCTAATAGAATACTTGCACTTTTACAACTTAATGAACGTTTTTTGGAGACAGTTTTCTGCTAGGGACAGGTAAAGGGAAAAAATATGTATCCCATGCAGGCTGGGCATATTTGTGGGACAACTCATCTTAAAAAAGTATGTTCACTTGTTCTCAGGTGACTAAAAGAAAATAAGAAAAATACCATTTCAATTAAGAAACCTCACCTCCATTCTCTTATCTTCTGATAGAGATGTACTCCATGGTGTCCGTAGCCTGTTGTGGTCTAGATCACATCAACAGAGGCTCTTAGATATCCAAAATATCTTGATAAAAACTTTTTGCCTTCCCTTGCATGCCTGAAATGTCTTCTTTTTATTGTGTTCAGAAAGAACAAAATGGAGGGGATTAACGCCTGTGAGGTGCAAAGGTGAGGAAGCACAAGGACACTTAGCAAAATATTTTTGCTGTCCATCTTGGGCCTTGCCACAGGAAACCTCACTCAACCCAGTGGCTTTTGAAGAGAATGCTCCAACTGGCCACAGAGGAAGCCTTTTGAGAACTGGCTTGTGCTTGTCATGCAGCTGTCAGGTATAAGAAGGCCAAAAGGAAGGAGAGCCACCATATTTCCATGGGAACTTCCCAACATTAAAGAGCCTGGATGGCTCAGAGATGTTATTCTGTACAAGCACATTCCTTTATGTGCCATTTGCCTATTTTCCTTGTGTCTCACTCCAAAATTTGCCCCTCTGTGAAGGATAATAGGAATGATTGTCACTTGGCAGAATGAGGAATAAATGGGTAGGGTGCACTGGAAAGAATGGCAGAGAAAAGCTGTGCATAATTTTCTCTGGAGATTGAAACAGTTTCCAGTCATCCTGAAGCATGTGCCAAAAGACCTTAGAGAGGATTCTAATTTTCTCCTCTGAGCTCAAAATACAATCTGGAAGCATCTTGTCCAACTTTGCTGGTCCTCATTCTCACAAAGACTCAATCTATCATGGTGTCATATGAGTGTGGCATATAAAGGGCTTGTCAAATCGTGATATTTGGCATCTGGACTCCTTTCCTTTTTAGAACTTATAATTAGAGTGCCAGAAACCAGATATTGCCAACTACCACAAAAACCCTACACTTGTTAATTTTTTTTCTTCTTTTCTTTCTTTTTTTTCTTTCTTGCACTCTTACCTCTTCCATGGAAGGAGTACCGCATTCTGGCAGCAGTCAAAGGAGTAATTCAGTCTGTGTTTGGGACTGCCTTCAGTGGCACTGTACATTGCTAAACCAAACATCAGAGTTGAAGCATCTCAGATTTGGTCTAGAACACTCATCATCTTTGACCTGTAAAAACACTTGAACATATGTATGAACTTTAGCTTTTACTTCCCCTTCCTGTAAGAAAAAAATGCCTTCTCTTAAACTAATGGGCCCCAATCCTGTAGGTTTGCAGCTTGTGCTCTGGCTTTCAGTTGTATCTGTTTCCATATCCAAATGCCTTTCAAATTCAGTTCTGCTCTCTGGGCTAAAATGAGCACTCGTAAGACTACAGTAATTAAACACAATTACAAAGATGTGCACATTCCATGCTGAACAGCCACAGGCCGCTTTCCAAGAACCCTTTTTTATTTTCAGCATCATCTGTAATTTTCCTGGCTTCTTATTTACGTTCCTCAGCTAACAAACCAGTTTTGTGTGACTCCAGGAAATTCTTTGTAATTTTGTTGCTGTTGCAGACTCCCACTACACTTCTCTGGCAAGTAAAAAAATACAAACACAGCAAGGTGAAACAATTCAGTAATCTGTGGAATCCAGCTTCCACTGGCTTTGCCAGCTTTTAGTCATGGCAGAAGTTATAAAATAGCCTAAGAAGCCAGAAAAAAAGAAAAAAAAAAAAAAAAAAAGAGGTTTAGTGGAAT
>VZRH01002546.1:832777-852457 GCA_013397555.1 Urocynchramus pylzowi
AAGGAAGAAGTTATAAAAAAGCCTAAAAAGCAAAAAAAAAAAAAAAAAAAAAAAAAAAAAGAGGTTTAATGGAATTGCTTCCTGTCCATACTGAAGTTTTTCATGCATTTGTGGGGGTTAATCTTATGAAATAAAGGCCACATTTGACCTGTCAGCACTGGGGGACATTGGCTTCTAGATCACCTGTGCTTCAACATCATCAACCTTAATATTTTCTAAAACATTTTTTTAAATCTTTCTGTGTTCTTTATACAGAAATTAATTGCCACACCTTAAAGTCAGTTGAGCAGATATGGGGAGGTTTTTTACAAAATTTATGTTATTTTCAAGTGAAATCTTTTAATGCCATCTGGTAGAATGGTTTTCAATGGTTTTCGAAATACTATTATTTTGTGATTTTTTGTTATCTCCTAATGTATGTAGCTCTTTTTACCTGATATCAAGTGGCATCAAATGCTAGATCTCTTAGTAGCCATCCAAAGAGAAGACAGATGTTACTAACACTACATGATAGGTATCAAATGTAAGCACAGAATGGTCTCAAGCTTGTCAATCACTTCATAACCCTGAAATATTTATTGGAAAAAGGCAGCCATGTGAAAAACATCCACTGCTATTTGTTGAATGAAAAGGTTAGTTTGTGGCTAGAAAGAAGCAGTCTTCATAGCATACTGGACTTTGGGTCTCCAACTGTCATGGAGTTAGGCTTACTTATCCCAGATGAGAATGAAGCTCTGAGGCATTTGTTCTAAGTCTTCAAATGAGGGATCTCATGATCTGGGGGATGATTCTATTGTAGAATAATTAAAGCATATAATAATATATATTTTAATATAGATTCTGTATATAGACTATATTCATATCATATATTTAAGATAAGGTAGTATGAGAAGTAATCTAGTTTTCTTGTGCTCCAAAAATAGCCAATAAATAGACAGACTTCTCCAAAAAGAAATTCAGGACATTCTGGTGGGTTTCTGCACTGAAGCATTCTCTCAAAGAGCTCTTTTCCCCACACCAGTTATACAGGCAGCTCAGAGAGACAGAGCAAGCAGCAAAATAAGATGCATGAAATTATGTGATGAAACCATCCCCTGCCAGTCCTAATTCTAATGCATCCAGGCTCAGTAGAATATTGGACATCACAGTGGTATAAGGGAGAAAATAGGAATATATGCTCACATTCATCTATGAACTGCTCGTCAAAAAAAAAAAAAAAAAAAAAAGGAGGGAGAAAAAAGGGAAGAAAAGCACCAATTGTTTCTTCCTACTATTAATGGGAGCTTTGAAATATTTTGTTTGGCAGAGTTTCAAAAATATTATTTCTTGGGGTTGCTTCTCATGGGCTCATTGTCAGCTGTGGTGGGGTTTTGTGCTCTTTTTTTGGTTTTGTTTTTGTTTTGGCTTTTTTTTTTTTTTCTTTTAATTACGATGTCATTGTAATTCAACCCCATAAATCCCACTATTAAGTGGGATTAAGATCTCAGGACCTCACACTCAGAATTGCTCAAGTGAGGACCAAAATGGGAAAAAGTAAGTAATAACAGATCATGGCTGTAAAGCATACCACTGTTTGGGACAGGCTGTCACCCGCTGATCACTGACTGCTGTCCAAGTCTAGAGGCACAGATGTGCATACCAAACATGGTGAGAGAAATCAGAACCAGAAGAGAAAGGAAAAATGAAGCAAAAATAAAACACATCAACTATAAAAAGAAGGAAAACATACTACATATCCTCATGGGGAATCAGAAATTCCTGTACTTCTAAGATTACATTAGATTATTACTTTTTCTGCTTTCTAGAAGTTTTAATACTTGCCCTTGTCATTTCATGCTGTACAGGAGAGTGCATGGCTGCATAGTTTGAATACTTGTTCCTGGCTTTATACTGGAGTGCTCTGTGACTACTTAAGCCAAGCATCCTGTGCAATGGCAACAGATTCTAAAAACTAAATTTAAGATAATAAAAATTGCTTCTTGCCATCTATAAATATTTTGATAGAGACTGTATGCTAACAGGTAATGCTAAGACTGTGAAAGCATTTTTGAAGAATGAACATTGATCTGGAGCTACAGGAAAAGAAATCAAATCTATTTACTTATAGGTCTCATTTGGTTATGGCAAAATATTTAAATCATAATTCTAAAGGGAAACTTTCAGAAAAGCTTCTCAGCAAAAGCAAGCACTGAGGTGTTGCCTCTGGCTTTGAACCACTAGCTAAGAACTTTGTCCCTTCTAATCACATCATGTGCATCCAGCAAAAGCTTTACTGGAACCATCAAGCTTTTCTCAGTCAGAATGAGAGAAGCTCTTTATTTCAGTTGTTTTTGTGGATACCCAGATCAATTATTTCCTTAGTCTTCAGTTATCACTAATCACCAAAACTTCTGCCTGTGAATGACATCATTCACAACTCTAATACATGATCTCATGCATACTTTCATTTAATCTAAATATATAAGTAGTCCTACTGACTTCAGTAAAGTTATCCACACAAGGTTGTGAGCATATGTATGTCCCTATAATGAGGGACTATGTGGAGGAAATTTAAAAAAAAAGTAAATAAAAAAATTTGGTGGGAATGAAATAATATATGAACTTTTATTTCTATCTGGTCAGAACCACTATAACAAAAAGAAAGAAAGAGAAAAGTGTTTTTTGCAGAGATTCTTAGCATAAACATAGCAATTCTATGGAAATGCAGCAATAGGTAATGTCACAGTTCCAAAAATATGTAAAAAATAATTCACTTGCTGAATTTGCTATACCACATCTTTTGAAGAAAAGACTCTTCTCTAAGGCATGTTCTCAGAAAAGGTGTTAAGAAGCAGTAACACCTTAAATCATTACAGACAGTCATTATATTGATAAATACGCCTGACTTCCCAAAATGTTTATATTTAGCTTTAAGTTACTTTGCTTTGCTAAAAGATACTACATATAATAGACAGAATAATAATTTTTTCCAAAGTGTTGTGTTGTGGGGGCTGTTTTTTCCTCTTCAGTTAAAACATCCAAAAGCACAAGTTTCTTGGAACACTCAGCACTGAAAATTCCCTGAACATTTACTATTAAATGCAGGGAGAACATTTCATTTACTTAAACCCACACTGAAGAAGACAATGCCATAAAAATGCAAAAGCAAATAGATATTTATACATCATTTGGGGTCAGCTCAGCATTATAATGTTTTCCAAATATGCGAAGTTGCTCTCAGGCAATAAATCAGTGTACACAAAAGGAAATTTAGTGTTAGGTTGTTCTAAGCAAAATATTTTTTGTGTCTTCTCAACAAACTCAAATGCAACAATATGGAAATCAAAGTATTTTTTGTTAAGAATACCAATGCAAATGCCATCATGATTTTTCAAAGGCTTCTAAAAAATTACTGTTTCAGTATTTTTTTTCAAACTTTGAATAAAAAGAATAAGATTTCATTCATGGCAGGAATAATAAATTGTGCTAAAAAACTACTAAAAATTGTAACAGACTCTGATGTGATGGCAGTACATGATAACACAGCTAAACAGATAAAAGATAGTACAGCTCAACGATAACACTCTTTTGGAATATAAAATCAAAGTATTGAATAAGAATCCTACCTCCTTTGTTCAGCCTTCAGTGACCTATTCACAAGCTACGAGTTGTTTCAAAGCAGAGCATCCTTGAGAACTAAGAAGAATTCACCACCACAATTATTACAATTTATTTATTTATTTGGAAAAATAAAAATTAGAATTTTGGATGTTCAAGCGATAAATAATGAATAAACAAATAAAATTGTATTGAAACCTAGTATCTGAAGGCAAATGACTCAACTGATATTTATGCCCAATAAATTAGTTAGGAAGAAAAGATAAAATAGCTAGTTTAATATTTGGGGTTTTTTGTTTGTTGGTTTGTTTGCTTTTGTTGTGATTTGTATTTTTAATTTTTAAAACTTAAAATAAGGGTAACATTTTCTTTCTTCTGGTTTATTCCTCCTGTTGTATTTTATTCCATGGATGCTTGTCTGTACATTGACACCCATTTTAGGGCCTTGCAACCCTTTAAAAGTGGGGTATCACAGTGGAATTTTCTCTTTCAAATAAGAATTAATGTGCACTTGTGTTCACAGGGGAACCAACAGGCACTGCCACTTAGAGGGAGAAGATGCTGCTGTTCTGCTGCTGTGTGGTGCCATCCCCCCGTGTGAGGCTGAAGCCCCTCCAGGTTACAATTCTCTGACAAACCTGCTTCATGTCTGTCTGCCTGTACCAGTCTTGTTCAAAGTATCCTTCTCTATGCAGTAACTTAGTAAAAACCTGTCTCATGCACAAAAATTCTCGCTTCAAGGCATAAGCATTCTCTCTCAATGCACATGCATAATCTTACAGCATTATAAAATGGAAAAGGAATGAGTAGATTTCAGTCTTTCTTACTTGAAATATGATATAATGTATAATAGAGTAAATAAACCTTTTGATTATGCTCTATTTTCTGCCAAATTTAATATTTTATAACACTTTATAAATTATTACTCCAATTTAATGGAGCCTTGAATCCATTATTCTCACATTTCTCTATGCTTTCTGGGCCAATAACCAGAATAAACCTTGTGCTGAATCATTCAAGTGCAGTGTAGGTATTGTCAGGAGTTTTCATGATGGGACTTCAAGTCAGCCAAAGTTTAGAGCTGAAACTTCAAATGTTGTTTTTGAAGTGAGTGCTCTAAAGAACTGAAACTAATACCATTTTCACCAGCCCTGCTTTCCTCCCATCTTGCTTTCCAAGCCATTGACTTTCCAGCAGTTTTCCTCTGAATCAAATTGTTCACAGTTCATTTTGGTTCCTTTACAATATTTCCTTCTTTCATCTCAAGATTTAAGTCTCTGCTCTTTTTGTCTTTCTCTTCCTGCCAGGCTTGTTTCATGTTTTCTTCCTCATTTAGACAAGGCAAATGGACTGACTTCTGCTCTGCTGTCAGTCTCTGTACTTTAAATAGTTGTATACTCTATTCATAGGATATAGGCTATTAGTTGACAAACAAAACAGTTATACCATTCTTCACAGTCTAGACTGAAGTAAATCTTACCTGACACAGACAAATTTTCATGCAGGAAATTCAGCCTTCTACCCAAGTCCAATCTCATAAATCTCATCTACTCTTCTATAATCGCAGGCCAAGTTTTCAAAGCCACATCCAGTCCAGACTCTTAGGAAAACAGCTAATTAATCTGAGAAGACAACAAAGCAGGAACAAAACAGAAAATTTGAAATCACTCATTTGTGCAATAATAGGGCTTTCAATACCCAGTGAAATTTATTTACAAAAGATTATTCTAATGAAAAAACCATTACTAATATTAGCTTGCTTCCTGAGAAGATAACTCTACCTCTTTACCCACATTATAATACTTTTCAGATCACTATGAACTTGTCTTATTGCAGTTACAGCAACTACATTTTGGTTTTGTACAATTTTTTTCACAGTAATTTTTTTTTTTTTTGCATAAAATAACATAAAGCAGAAACTTTTAACTAGCTATGTTTGAGAAAAAAAAAAATTGTTGGCTACACCAGCAGTAAGAGCAAAGGTGCCAGGAATGTAGTTTATTGTTAACCAACCTATTTAAACTGGTGAGTTCCAGGACATGCTGAAGGAAATTCCTCTTAAATTTACTTTACAGGTAAAATGGAAGTTAAGGACTTGCATCAGTAGTTATATTTTAGTCAACTTTTGCATGAAAATACATGAATAATATATTAAATTTACAGCAACTCTGTATCTCAGTGGCATACTTTCTTCCTCAGTCAGCTAATAAGAAAAAAGAGGTGCATTCTATGCAAGGCAGAAAGAATGAAAACACTCTATGACTTAAAATGGCATCAAGCTATTCTCGGTGGAGCTAGTGATTCTGAGAACAAAATCACAACAGCCTTTCTTCTATTAAATTCAAACTGTGCTCTTCATTGTAAAGCAAGAAAGATACAGGTTCAAGCATTAAAGGTTTCTTGCCATGAAAAGTTACAGAGTGTACTGTTTTCTCTGTGATAGAAAAAAAGCACCAGAATATCAGACTGCAGTACATCAGAGCACAATGCATGACTTGGTTGAGACACTGCTGAGTCACAGCACAAGGGTTGTGTCAGAGCAGAAACTTCACAACTAAACTGTTCAATCAGTCAAGATGCACACAGAAATCTGAATATTTTTCATAAGGATAAACATTATTGAATCTTCAGTCAAGACAGGCAAACAGTGAAAATATTTCTGGCAGTATTCAGATGACATTTTAAATGAATACTCTGGTTATGTTACACTGGTGTGTTTTTTCTGTCACCAAGACTTCTGTCACAAACAGACAATGAAAGTGAAGTTCAAATCACAACAGTTTTTCCCTAAGTGAGCCAAAGTATTTAGCACATATGAATATTGAGCTAAGACATTGCAGAGTTCTTCAAGTGTTGCAGGAAAACTATGCTGTAGGTATCCTCTCAGCACCCAAGAGACTCTCAGTTGCAAATAAGCATAATAAATGAGAAGTGTAAGAGATGAACAAGTTTATTTATAAATAGTCTAAATACTACTGAACTAGAAGCATTATCTATAAGGAAATCAAGGAGCTGAAGTAATTATACAGAATCCCCTTGTAAAGTTGTAAATGTTCAGTATGAAGAAGGAAGCAACTGGGTATGTCATTGTTGCCATTTTTCCTGATTCCAGAATCTCACAGAAAAATATCAAACTAACTGAGCTACTTTAGAAGTTCTTTTATACTAGGTTTGCAACAGACTTTCAAAAAGTCAAAAGCTTATTTGAACAAATTTGGATTTCTTCACATTCCATGTTCCAGAAATGAATACCTAGCCAATCTGCAATGAAGACTTTACAGAGATATTTAGCTTAGAACTTAGTGGTGATCTTTTAAAATAACCAGCTATATTAATAGTTGCAGCTGAACAAAATTTTCATAATGGCATTCTCAACTTTATTATGGAAGTGGCTTTCTAGAGGGGATAAAACTGATATGATTCACCTCAGACTGATACAGGATCATCAGCTGCTCCATACCACCTCATTTTTAAATGAAGATCCTCCAGCAAGACCTCATTCCTTAGTGTATACATGACTGACCTCCTTATATATTCCCAAATCCAAGGTTTTGAGTTTTCAGAGTACCATAGCAACAAAGCTTTCCTACCTCATCCTTCTTGCACATCTACTGAGATTTAACCTCTCTTCCTATATTTTTAACCTGTTATTACAAAACTAAAATATAAAAACTTTTTTCTACATCCATTTTAACAAGTGGATACATGGAAACATCTGCAATATTTTTTCCTGGTTTATTGATGAGATACTTGTTTCTAGAGAAAAATTTGGACATATGGAAGTATTTTTTGTTATAAGAGAACAGTGGAGTGACATTAAACAATGTGAAACAGAAAGGATGAACAGAATATCCCCATGGTAATGTTCATATTTATTTGAACAGCAAAATAACTCGGTCTTTACATTTTAACTTGTTGACATGTAGGACTGTACTAAAAGAATAAATAAGGGAAACCAAAATTAAATTGACATGTAGCCTTCACCATTCTGAATCTTTACCTGTCCATCCCTTTATCTATTTAAGTTGTTTTAGATTTAAAACATTTGAGAACAGTGTTTTCATCTTTCTAAGCATTTGCAGCAAACAGGAAGCAGAAACATAAATCTTTGTATGGTTTTGTGGATACTATCTCAAAAGAATCAATAGTGCAGACATTTTATTTGAAGATTTCTACAAATAAAATCTGGTTTTAGGCAATACTGTTAATCTTACCTTGATTATTATGTAGACCACTTTCTTCCACAAATCTGTTTCCTATCACATTAATGGAACGTGATACATTATTTGAAAAAATAATAAGTTAAAACTGTAAAAACCTAATAGAAATAGCTTTTCTCAGTCCAAAACTCTTCCAGTGCATGTCACAATTCAAAAAAGGGACTAATATAAATCTGGATAGCTTGACTGAAGCCTCATGAACAAGACAATAAACAACCTCAGTGTCAAGTCTAACCTGTCTTTATCTTGCTTTAAAAAATATAGAGAGTGAGATAAATGGACCATAAATAAGTTTGCTTTGGACTTTTATTTTCTTGAAAATTACAGTGAAAAATATTTCATTTTGTAGTCCTTCTAATATTGGCCAAATAAACAAGAGGCTGAATTCACAGAATAGGAGCAGAGTTGATCAGTCCCTTATGACATTGACAGCTGTGAAACTTTAACCCCACATGTGGATACTGGAGCCCAAGTCCAGTATTTTTTAACCAACAGATGAATAAATTTCTGGATGGGTCTTTCTCAGTCTTGCTTAACATTTAAAGGGATATTGGAGACTGGAACACACATTTCTTTACCTGCCTTAAAATGGTTCTGAAAACTAAGGTAGGGAAATATTCCCACTGGATGCATGCAAAGAGAAAGAGCTTTGGCAGAACAGAGTGAGATCAAATAAACTTTTGTTTTGAAAGGTGGAAGGCTGAGCTGGGTCACCTCAGTGATGAATGAGGTCCCTTGGAAGGGACCTACTGTTTATACAAAGACCACCTCCACCTGTGGGAATTTGGAGAGGTAAAAAGTACCACAGCATAATTTCACAATTCCAACAACAGCCAAATTTTGGGGCATGTATCTTGTGCTTGTGTTGTCCTATACAGTATTTATTACCTACTATCTCTCATTCTCAAAGGGTTACATATTTTAATGCTTTATTAAGTGAGGTACAGGCTCTCTTGAGATAAGCTTTTAACCAATAAAATGGTGCCTTTAGGTACAGAATAAAGCAGGTGAATATATGCCAATACTGGTTTTAGAAAGAAATGTGAATCACATTTGATTTTAAATTAAAAAAAATATTTAAACAAGCAAGAATACGATCATGACAAGTTGCAATTTGCTGTGATTAGCAATGGTCCTGCTCATCTGAAAAAGGGTGAGGACTTCTTAATGATTATAAGTTACTAGGGCTATGACTTTATATTCCAGCTGAGATAGCTTTTCCAGAAGGGAATGTTGTCTTCTGCCATGCTGGAATCATCTTCTCTTGGCAGTTTCATAGAGATAAGAGTGACACCTAGTGAATCATTAACACTTCCAACATTTTTTCTGGGGTATGAAAATGGTGAGGAAGGAACTCTTATTAATCTCTCAACCAATAGTTAGATAATCCTGTTAAAGATCTGATGAAATTTGAGTCTTAAATAGTGTAACATTATTACATGACAAGATTAAATATTAAAGAATTATATTATGTGTGCCTGCTGTGTCTAATTTTTAAAATTTTGATAATGCATCTGGTAAAAGGGTCTAATAAATTACAAGACTTCTCTGAGAAAATAGAAACTCTTCATTCCTTTTCAATAACATTATGATATAAAGTGCAAGACTGAAATTATTTTCTTTTTCACATCATTTTCATCTTATTCAATAATTAAAAATAAAATCCTTTGGGTCTTACTAAACATTTAGGTTATCTTTATTTTCATGAAAATGTAATCAACACATTCTTACCATGGAAGACAATGAAGGGGATATTTCAGTCCATCCTAGTTCAGGTAATCTAGAAATTATTCTTTGGTAAGGCTGACTGAAAAGTGACTGCAGTGCTTCCTCCATTTTAACAGACTTCATACAATGTTTCATGAGTCTAAAAGTGCTTTAAGGCTTAAATGAACACAAAGTTCCTTTGCTATTAGTTCAACATCATCAAAAAGTGTTGGCACTGAAATACTTTTAATGCAATTCAGTTTAGTTTACCTCTTTGCTGTTCAAAGAAAATGAGGAAGCAAAAATCTATAAGCAGGCCAGAATGGTGTCCTGTAGTTTCCACATCTACTGATTTTTAGCACTCAAAGATGGATGGATTATATTGCAAGAATATATCTCTTTTTACAAGGCAATAAAGTTGTCTAACAAGTCACAACAAACAACAGGATAACTTTATGAATTAATGCTATGAGGAAAGTAAATTTTCCAACTTTTAAAATCAAAAGTATGCTCTAGTTGTAGTTCTGTGAATACTGTTACTTAAATTAGTACAGTTATCAGAATAAAATACTACAGTCTTCCAGCAGTCTATGTGTTCATCTTGTGATGATGTTGTAAATGCATGTCAAATTCAGCAAAAGCAGTAGATTTCCACAGTGTGCCAGATACCAGCAAGTCAGGACACTACACCTATTGCAAAGCAGAACTTTCAATCAGGAGATAGTTTTGTGACACAAGTTAAACATTACCTATCAGTACAGATTGGTGTTTGTTATTTATATCAGTTAAAATCTGTGATTCAGTTATATTATAATTCATTATATGCTGATTTGGATAACCTGTAAGTGGAATTTTCAAGATCCATTGGGGCAAAAATGCTAGTTAGATTTGTATGAACTTCAGTAAAAATAAAGCAGGAACCTTTTTCAGGAAACAATTTTTAGGATGCTGCATGTCCAGCCCAGTTGCATGTCCAGGCAATCTTAGATATCAGGGATAGCTCTCCTTTTGCCACTTTTTGAAGAGTGTGTATGTGCAGGGCAGGGATGGAAGTGTACCACTGCCTTTTTTCCACCTCAAATACTGATAATTCTCTGTCTTCAGAGTTTCAAAATTAGAGGTTACAAAACCTCTTACCCCCAAAATAGAGAAGGTTTGTGATTCTGTCCAGCATTAGTGAGGACTTCCTAGTGACAGGAGTTTAAAATTGCTGTAAGTTTCCAAGAGACTCTGTATTGTATATCCAGGTTTCCCCAGATCTGGAGCTGGTCTTGAGTCTTTCCATGTGTATGTTGATTTACATGAATGTTATATCATAACATAGCTTCCAGCACGTTACAATGCTGCTTACAAATGAACCCCAGCCTCACCAAAGGAGAAAAAAGAGATTGACAGTAAACTTATTTATATGTTGTTCAGGTATCATAGTAAAAACAGATCAATTCCATCAGAAACTGAAAATAAAACACCCAGAAAAAATTTCTGAAGAAGTTCCTAATGTTGAAACCTTCAGAAACTTCTGAAGTGTTATCACACAACTGATACATATTCTTTTCAAAAGAACAGATACTCAACACCCCAAAAAATACCAAATATAATTGTGTTTCAACAGATAATCACTGACATTTTAACACTGGTATTCAGCTAATTCTTCACTTTTTGTTCATGATGATACATTTATTTAAGCATCCACAGACTAGATCTCATGAAAATTTTGACATGTATTTTTTAGACTCCACTGTGCCTCTCTGGCCCACAGCAGGACCAACACCCCACACAGTAATTGTTCATAGACATATCTGCCCTCAGCCAAGCTCTGAGCTCTGCAACCTTTGACACAGCATTGTGCAAACCCTGCTAACCTGCTTCTTCAACAGCCCTGCTTCCTGCCTCACCAGAAAATTTGAGCATTTACACTTGTCCATCAGGTCTCTCACATGTTGCAGGTCTGAGAAGTGTTTGGCCCCTCATGCTGGAATAATCCCATTCATGATAGTTAAGATACAATAGAAGCTATGCCTGAAATCCTGCACCATTCCAGTACTTGGGTAAGACAGAGGTAGATACTTCCATGCTCTGCAATTTTAGAACCCAAAATCTGTCCTTAAAGGTAGAGGAAATTGCTATGTGAAACACCAAGCAGTATTCATAGTTTTATTTTTAAAAATTTAGTTCTATATTCACAAATTCCATTGCATCTCTTATTCTTTGGGATTCTCAGTATTCTTTCTATGTAATAATCTGACAGAAGTGGTTCTTCTCTTTGTGATTCCTGTCACTTGAAGTATTGATTTCTTCTAACAGTTTTGCAAATAGAAATTTGCTTTTTCAAGTATGCCTAAATACACATGAGGAAAGATAAACTCAAAGTTTAAATTTTAATTTTGTGTGGGCTTACTATACCTCTCATTAAAGTAGTTTCAACATTTATTTATTCATATTCCCAGAATCCTTATAAGCTAAGTATCATAATCCACTTATAGATGAAAAGCTTTGTTTTTCTTGCTGTCAAACAAAATAACTACTCACCCAAAAAGTTTTACAGATTTATGACTATAATCTGGACATCTTGCCTTGCAGCCAGGGTTTTCCTAGTGTCAAAAAAAAAAAAAAAAANAAATCTAGAAAGAATATTTATGAATGCCTGGCAATATTTCCTCAGCTGTATTGCATATTGCTGAACAACAAAGCAAATCAGAGGATAAAAGTCTTTCTATGAAACTACAGGGGAGGTCCAGATGATCTCTCATTGTTTCTGTCTTCATTTAGAAGAATTAGGAACATATCTGCAGAAATCACCACATTTTGTTGGGGACCTTATGTCCATGCTATATTTCTTTCAGGATGCTTTGCTTTGAACTGCATCCAGCCTGGTCCCATGCACTGAGTGTTCTCAGCAGCTGGTGTGCTTTGGATGTAATTTGGGAATGCACCTTCTGGCTTGTCTTGCCCAAATGAAATTCAGTTTGTCTGCTCTGAGTCATCATGCAATAAGAACCAAAGCCCAGCAAATGGGAACAGCCAGGATATTTGCTTTAGTGTGCTCCAGATTCTAGCAAAAATGCTGAAGAGGAGAAATCCTTTTTATTTGTTGTGCCAGTTAGGCACTATATCCAGTGTGCTTTACAGCAGCCTGACCTTGGAATGGCAAGAGGCTTTGGGAATTCCCTGTCTCCTCTCCACGAGCTACAAGAAAGACAGCTGCTGGATTTTGAGCACCAAATTGTGTGGCTCTGCACTGCTATTTCCGAGCTCTACAGGACCTGCATTTTAATGTCTCATTTCCACAGCAAAAGAAGCATCAACTTGGCCTTCAGACTTGTATCCAGGAGTTATATAGGCAGTTATCAAATGCTGGTTAAAACAACTGTCACAAAAAAAATGCAACCAAGTCAAGCCAAATATTTAACTAGCATCTCCTATATTTGATAAATGTGTTGGATAAAAAGAATTTGCCACCCTAACAAAAACGCCCAAAAAAGCAACACCACCAAAAGTACAAAACATTCCAATCAAACCAAAAAAAAAAACCACACCAAAATGAATGAAACAAAAATGCCAAATATACCCTCTGCCCCAAAACACCATTTTAATCTCTAGTAATTTGTAGGGCTTGAAAAAAAAATTAAGAAATTAAAAATTCGAAAAAAATCAGGACAACTTCATTTTGAGACTTATTTCTGTTTTATTTTAAATGCATTTTAAAATATTTTTTTTTATCTTGCTATTCCTGAAAATAAATACTTGAAATAGATATGTACATATGAATACATATTACTGCAAAATCACAACATTAGTTTTAAATACCACAACATTATAGATATAGAATACTGCAGAATGATAAGTATTACTACAATATCTTAGAAAATATTAACACAATAGAACCAATTTCTGCAAAATTTAGGTGACAAGCAGTAGCATTCTTAATTTGTATAGATCTTCTTATTTCCCTTAAAATCACACCACATTCATGCCTAGATGTTCTATATTTCTACCATGCCTTAGGTATGAAAGGTACTTTAAAAACTTTTAGGAATATGGATTGGGGAAATATTTGCTCATTCTCCTGACTCCATCTGATCAGTGCAAGTCACACTGTGCAATGTGAAATGACTTTTATTGGGACAACCTCTGTTGTCCCAGACACCACAGAGAAAAGAATGCAATAATTCAGGATTCAGAATGCCCTACAGCAAGCCACGCAAAAAAAAAAAATTAATTAATCAATAGAAGCAAAATTAAAAACAAAAGAAAAACAAAACAAAAATAATTAAAAATTAAAACTAAATTAAATCAAAAAGAACCCCAGAGTGTTAACACAAGTTATATACAGAAAATGAAATATTTCTGTTAGGAAGGAGCAAATGAGAAGTCTATGAAGACATTGAAACAGTGAAGGTCTATTCTGAGTGGAGGATGCACAGTAACATCTGGTAGGTCTATGCACACACTTAGAAGACAAACAAAATACTTCTTCTTTGGCCCAATGATTAAAGGACTAATCAAGGATTAGGATTAGGGATCCCTAATTTCCTAATTAAGGATCTGTGGATTTTAATGTTGCACATGGACAACCTGCTAGGAATGCACATGGACATGCAATATGTAAGAAAAATAAGGAGCATGAGGTTTCCTCCAGCCATATTTGTTCTTCCAGTCACTCTCATACCCTGATGAAATGCTATGATGAAGGGAAAAACTGGGGTATTTTTTGTGACCATGTAAGAGAGAATTAGACAGTGGCATATTCATTTATTACTTTTATTTCTCCTAGAACGAATAAGAGATAAACAACACTGACATTTTCTGCAGCAGAAAGAAAAGAGATCTCCCAAATTTTATATTTTTTCTTCTTTCATAGACTAATAGTGCTGCTTCATCCCTGTTTAAGAAAGCTAAGAAACTGTAAACCAAGAAATAACCTAGAATTAAACTCTTGGTACTTTTTCTTTTGCTCATCTGGTATAAAATTGCATAAGGAATAGGATGCTTTTCTTATCTAGGTCTTGAGCAGGGGTTCTTCACTCTATCACCTAATGGTAATGGGTTACATTATTTAATTTTGTGCTGGGTAGTGGAATCCTTCTGAAGCCCTTTAGAAAAAGCAAAGATGTAAGGTGAAGGGTGACATAATCCAGTACAATAGTGATCTAACCAAGCTGAATAGAAAAAAAACCAGCAAAGTATGTAGTATAACAAAAAACCAAAATATTTTCAGTTTCGGTCCAACAGGATTAACTCTTGTCTACAGAGTCTAAGTTAGGCACCAACTCTGAGAAAGCCTGTGCTATTAGTTTTGACAGGAACTTGTCCAACTCAGAATCTAGGAGTCTTACCTAACTCATGTAGAGAAAGCTCTGTTCTTTGGGGGTAGGCTTGGAAGGTGGTAAAAGAAAATGGAACTATTTTATCAGTATTTATATAGCTCTTATAATTTACTTGGGATTGTACAGTATGCTGTTATGACAGCCTCTGGCCAGGAAATCTTAGAGTTAAACAGCATGAGCCTGAAACAATATGTTCAATTATGCAAATAAACACAGAGTGGCTCAAAGGGCCAGATGGTGTGAATCAGCCAAGTCTTATACACTGAAGTGGTACTCAGGCAATTTACAGGAGTTAAGAATCTTTCCCAAGATTGGTTCAGATGGCAGGCTTTGCAGAACATCTGCATTTGCAGCTGTTTTGTGAGAAAAGGGTGAGAAGTCACTGGGACAATGCTGTCCAGGCACCCAAGGAAGAACAAAAGCAATCATTAAAGGCAGAGGAAATAGAGTTCACATAGTGGAGAGGAGAAGCTCATGTAGTGTGATTAGGTATGCAGTTACAGTGATACTTATTAACTTTAGATGAGCTAATACATCATGGATTTCTCGACAAGTGGTAGTCTATTTCACAATGTTGTAGAAGAAAAACAATTTTAAATTGTCATATTTCCTACAGCAGATTTTGTTTGGTTTTGTTTCCCTGGAATGTAAACAAACTTTTATCTTCAAATGTTTGACAGCTGACATACTGCAAGGAAAATTAATAATAAAAGCAGCAAGCAACCAGACCTTTTTAAAAATTAAAACCAACACTTCTTTTTGGACATGTGGATGCTCTTTCTTTAGCTTTGTGGAGATGCTCCCTACTATGCACTAATGCCAGCTATTACCTACTATGCACTAAAGCACCCCAGTAGTTCATTTGGGCACCCCCTGGGTTTGGGCCCCTCATTTGTCACCTGCACTGTTGGTCAGCTGGCTGGAATGATGCTCCTGGTGTCTAGCAGGGACGAAGCCCTGCCTGACCTAGACAGGTTGAAATGGTGGTGGGGCCACTCCTGGCAGCACCAAGGTTTGGCCATTGCTGTGGCCACTGCAAGATATCTCTCCAGTGCTAAAAAAAAAAATCCAGCCTTCCTTTATAGCTCCTTTTCAAGCTGACTTCTTTGTTTCCAAAATCGCTTGGTAATTCCTTAGTTACTTTTATTCTGTTTAGTGATAATCTTGCTCTACAGTGTAACCTGTTTGGGGCAAAAGCCCCATCACACAGTTTTGTATATTTCATTCACACACACTGATATTCCTTGGCTATTCCAGTGGCTAGCACTGATATTCCCTATGCCAACATAATTTTTCCAAGCATAGGCTACACAAGGACACTCCCAGACTCTGACCAGGAAAACATCTTGGGACAGTTCATAGTCACCTGAATACAAGCTCCTAATGCAAGGCAGGAGCAAAAGGACTCAGTTCAATCTTGAATTTATAGGTAGTTACTATAGAAACATGAAGAAGCTATTTTGCTTTTGGAGTACTCCAGAAACCTGTATTCAGCTCTAAAATGCATTCCAAATTCAAGAAAAGTGGTAGAAAAACCATTGGGTGTTCAAATCTCAATGACAAGAATGACAATTACACTGAAATACACTACCTGAAGGTAGAGAGATATGGAATTGCTTAGAGAAGACTGGTCTCAAAGTTTAAAGATGTGTACAGAGGAAAAAAAAAAATCTAGGAAATAAATACCTCAGTAGCAGGGAGCTGAAGCTAGACAAGTTG
This sequence comes from Urocynchramus pylzowi, assembly GCA_013397555.1. Lineage (NCBI taxonomy): Eukaryota > Metazoa > Chordata > Aves > Passeriformes > Fringillidae > Urocynchramus > Urocynchramus pylzowi. The sequence continues at coordinate 849,348 of VZRH01002546.1, forward strand.
AGATTGGAGAAAAGGTAAATATTTCAGGTGAGTTTCACAATCCTTCCTCTTTAATCATTTTAAGTCTAAATATCTGACTCTGTCTTTTATAATCCAATTTAAGCATCAAAGTAAAACAATACCCTGAGAACTAAAAAACCCCACACAAACTCCAGAACACTGTATATAAAACTGTATTCCATGTTTTTTTAGATCTTGAGCATAAAATTTGGTAGTGTATATTTATATACATATCTATCTATATATATACAGATCTATAGATATATATAATTTTTTCCATGGTACAAATATATGTCCATAGTAGCTTAAATCACAGAAATAAAATTATTACCTTGTTATATGCAAGTTCAGATGTTACAGTTACAAGAGCTGGATGGAAAATGAAAATAAATTCTGCTGTGATAACATAATACAAAAAAAAAATCCCACTTAAAAATGTTAAGCTTTAGTGCCTCCTTTTTCTTATTAAAGGTGAAAGCTGTTGTACTCAGCAACATGTCATCCACAGACCTTAGAAAAGAAATTGTTGTTAATTATGAATATAGCTGGTGAATAGAAGTGTAATTACTTTAAGCCTCCCACAAAAAATCCCTGTAACTGAAAAAAATTAAAAGTTAAAAGATGCTCGGAAGAAAATATAAAGAATTGATAAATAATTGGCATATGGGCAGATTCAATTAAAAAGACATTAATATTAAAGAACTGGAATGCCTAGATTAATGTCACTCAATAGACAGCAAATGGAGGTGGCACTAAATACCTGTAGGCAGCAAAAAAGCAGTGGGAAGAAGAGAAGTGCTTGCTTTTTGTTCTGAAATCAGCTCACTGAAGAACCTGGCTACAGGCCTGGCTGCTATCCAACCTACATGCCTCTTCAAGATCAAGAAAGATTACCCATCCCTCTTTCTGAAAGATTAAACTTTCAGAGTTGGAGATGTAGGGGGTTTTTTTATTTTAAATATTACTTTGATAAGCTTTCCACTTGTTTTTCTCAATTAACTCATGAAATTATCTTCATACATTATTTTCATTTGTGGAGAATTGAGTTCTTTCTAACAGGTGATTGATGTGAACAAGGAATGCTGAGGCTCCTTAAGTGAAGAGCTGCTATGGGAAGCAGGCAGTGAAAGGGAGTAGCCATCCTTTTACTCTACTGACTAAAGGACATGATTCTCCTGAATACAGACATGGGAATGCCACTTGTTCAAATCAGTAAATGTATGTTTGCTCAAGCTCTTCACCCTTTGGACATTTTCTTACTTTCACAACACAGGAGTTTAATCTTCTGCTCTTCCATTCATCATAAGGAAGACAAATTGTGAAATATGATGAAATCAGTCATTTCCCAGCCCATTTTGTACTAGTGATAACTAAAAGTCTACCTTTGTCCCTAGCATGAGCAGGGAAGAAGATCAAAAATAATTTAAAAAACCAAGCAAAGAAACAAATTGAAGTTTAAAACATGGAGTCGAAAACAGCACTATAATTTGATAATGCTTGTATCTAATTTTTTAGTCAATATTTAGGCCACAAAAAAGGTCAATGACAGATAATCAGTAAGTACTCATAGAACAGAAACTGCTTGGCTATGGAGTGGAAGAAGAGGAATAAAAAGACATTGTGACTGAAGGAAAGCTTAAGTCCTCTGTGCCAGCCACACTATTAGTCAGCGTATCTCAGAAGTCATAACACCTAGAGGAGAACCTCTATGCTAGTATTTTATTTTATTTCAATTTTCTCAGGAACCTCTTTAGAATTCCACTCATTAATGAATATGTTCCCAGATAACTCTGATTTTCAGCTCATGAGAAGTCCTTTCTGATACATGTAATATTCTCACCGAATCCTCAGTCCATGCAACAAAAGGTTCTACAGGGTCATAAAATGATTTTAAAATCACATGGAAGCTGGGAACAGTAACAAATATCATAAATTCTGAAGTCTTACTTTTATGAATCAAATTTTGTGTGCAAACCCAGAACTTGCTTCAGAACATCATTGTGTATCTGTTTGGTTCTTTGAGGAGAAATTACTTTCTCTTTTGTGGACACAGGCCCAAATTTGTTCACAAGAGGGTGTAAAAATATATCAGGGATCAATTTGAAAATTTATTCTAAAATAAGGATAAAAATTGGGAGGGGAATGTGCAGGAAGGTGTAGAAGAGGTACTTTTGATCATGTGAGGAGAGGTTTAAAACCAGAGGTCTTCTGTTCACTCTCAAGCTTGACAGGTGGAGTCTATCCCTCTGTGTGCCTGTGTGTCTGTCTGTCTCTCTGCAGTGGATGGTGTCTAACAGAGTGCCCAAGCTGGGATAGCCTGCTGTCAGTAAGTCCCTGCTAGTGCAGACAAAGTGCCACGTGAGTGGTTCCTTAATTAGCCAGGCAAAAGGAAGAGACCCACAGCTACCTGCCTGGAAAGGCAATGCTTGCTTACTTTGACAAAAATACTGCAGCAAGTTAAACACACAGGAGAGAAAATGAGTGTGCCTCAAGAACAATATTGGCATTACAAATACCAACAAGCGGATTTGGAAAGAAGCTGAAGATGAGAAAAGCTTCCCAATAACCTTCAGAGAAGCATCCCTGCCTCAGAGTATCTACTCTTCTCAAGGTGATGCTTGCCATATTTATGTGTGGGATTACATGAAGCCTCTGACAATGGCAAACCAGACAAGATGCTGTCTGGTAGACACTGTGAGTCCTATACAGAATGCTTTTAGCAAGGGACTTTGATAGTGAATATAATGGGGGACTTGATAGAATTAATTTTTTTTAGACTGTATATTAGTACCAAATTTAAGTTGGGGAAATGCATTTGCTTATTACATTAAAAGTACAGCTGGATAAAGAGGTTGTGAGGGTTATCCACTGGGTATATCAGAGTATACAAATGTATTGGATACATTGGATTAATCCAGTTTTCAAGATGGATTTTTAATCAAATAAAATTTCTTCAGTTGGAAAAAGTTGCTCCTTTGAATTTCACATCAATCTCTATTTTTAATGTGTGTTTTTTCCCCCTTGTCTGTCCTTCGTGTCTTGGTTACAATACACTTCTCTAGACTTTGCAAAAATGAACTGTTAATCAGTTTCTTTCTCTCTCTTTTTTT
>VZRH01002546.1:852569-889764 GCA_013397555.1 Urocynchramus pylzowi
TTTTTTTTGCATGCATCCCTTCAGGTCAAAGATTAAACTTACTGAAATCTTATTGAGGTATGAGTTGTTGGAAGAATCAGTCTTTCCATGCAGTAATGACCTTAAAATCCGACACAGATATGAGTCAGTTTAATTGTACAAATGGAAACTGTATGCCATCTTATTTTAATCGTTAAAAGAAAATTAATGTAAAAAGATTAGATTTAATATAACATTTTGGTGACTATGACACAAATTATCATAAGTAGGGATGGTGGATTCTGTTATGAAAATGAAGGGGTAACATCAGAGAAGAGTGATATCGCTTTAGGTGCTGCCTGTTAAAAAGAAAATAATGTGTTAAATAGGATTTCTGAAAATCAGATTATGAGGCTTTCGAGTTAGGCAGTTTTTCAAAGGTGCAAAAAATAATGTCCCTCTTTATATCAAAGTAATCAGCTTTTGCACTTACAGAGAGTCCATTTTCTGGCTCTTGTAGGAAAGAGTTGTTTTGCCTCTCAACTCAGCTAATTACTTCAAAGGAATAGATTACCGTAAAATAATCATTCTAATGCCTACTAGTTTGCTTGAGCTTTGGTAGACATGCAAACTATCCATTAATAGGGAGTAAAATGTATCATCATAGAATTAAGAGTTCTTTTTGACATCTCTGAAATAATAAAACAATGGTAACAATGTAAAACTGTTTGAGGTCCCAATGAAAATTAGGTATATTTTCAAATAGATAGCTAAGAATTGAAGACGATAAACTTTCATAACCAAGGGTTAGATACAACAAGGTATCAGTATCTCTGCATACTGGCATGGCAATGCCTCTGAGCAGAATCCTGATCCCTGAATTAAGTGTCCAGGACACTTTACATTCAGGGGAGGTTGATTCTGGAAAATGGTGGTCCACAAAACTCATACACTGAGAGGGAAGCCTCTGAAAGTAAAGCACTGGGAAATGCCAGCTGTGGCTGAAATCTCACCTTTCACAACAGAGGCAGAACTATAGCAAAATGCTAATTCCTGATGGGGAGCCTACGCTTTGCTTTCCCACCTCACATTTTCATTCTTTACTCTTCAGGGCTGTCTCAACCAGAAAGAAGGGTAGAAAGCAATTGATTGAAATGGATTTATTTCTTGGTTTTTTTAGCTATTTGCAAGTTAGCATACAGTCTGAGGATCTAAATCCAAGGCAGAAAAATAATACTTTCCTTCCACCTGGCTTAGACATCATCTTGAAGATAATCAACATTTTGCTGGAGAAGGCCTATAGCAACTAGGCCTAACTTGAATGCCAATGCTATTTTGAGCTGGAGGTCCAACTAGATGACTTCTGCAGATCCTTTTCAACCTAAATTACAATTTGATTCTCTGACCCTGGGAAAGAACAGCCCATAGATATCCCTCAAGGTGGGGATCTGTGTAGAAGCTCTGGAATAGCTTATTTCAGTACTACTCAAAGTGAGTCAAGTTAATGTTCTAGGTCAATCATTTATATAGCAAAAAAAAAGAAAAAAAATTCAGAGGTAGTCTGTGGCTTCTCAAAAGGGTAGGTGATGCCATCTGAGGAATGGCAAGCTCTCTGTACCCAGGAAACATCTTAGCAATTTGAGTCAGCAGATTTTGTGTGGAGAAGTGAAGGTAATGACTTTGTTCTTGGGAGGGGCTTCTCTCACTTCTCCCAGAACTGCTTCCAGGGTACACATGCTAACTGCTACCTCAGTTGTGGTAACAGCTTGGTTTTCCAGGACCCCAAATATCAACTATTTGCCATGTTTGTACAGCCATAACCTCCACTTTTGCTCAGAGCTGGCCACGTTAAAATTAAGTCCACCACTAAAATCAGCTTAAGTTTTCTTTCCTTTTTTTGCCCTGAGTCAAGATAAAGAAAGTCTGTAAATTCACTCACCAAAACACTGAGGGAAAGGATGCCTATAAGACCAGTCTTATAGGCATTAATATAATCTGAGTTGTCCTACAAAGGAAGTTCAGTCCAGGAAAGTAGAGAAGTACATGCTCATTCTAATCTATTCTAATATAATTCAATCCAAACTCTGTGAGAACGAGACAAAGTAAGACCTCCTCCCCAGGGTGGGTTGTGTTGACACCTTCCCTCTGGGTAGTCCAACCTTGCTCTGAGACCCCTGTCTGAGAATAAACTCTGTGAGGACTACAACATTATTTTTTTAGGTCTCAGCCCAATACCTTTGACTGCAGCCCAAGTCCTAATCTCTCTCACCTTGAGCTTCCAGAGTAGGGGATCAAATCCATTTTTTCAGTTCAAATAAAAAACTTTTCAGTGCTGAGAGCAACCAATAGGATGGTTGCTGTGTCCATGAGCTCTACTTCCAATGCAGAGCCTGCACTGAGTGTGCTTGCTGTGCACTGTTCAGTTTTTGTCTCATGTGGATACAAATACCTATGCAGAATTTGCAAAACCCTGAATATACACCTCCAGCATAAAATACTGTGCTCTCTAAAGTGCAGTCTTTGGTCCCTCAAATCATCCTTTTGAAGGGGATGCTGACAACCACCTCCAAAGTCTTAAAATAGGCATGGTCAAGTCACAAAAGGGTTCTGTGGTTAAGAGCCCTTTTACAGCTTATCCAAAACCCAGACTGCAAATGTCAAGGGGAATGCAACATATAATTATTCCAGAAGGACAATAACAATGATGGCATAAAAGCTCTAAATACTCACAGTGACTTTCTTATTTATATATCTGCCATGGTCACCTACTCTTTCAAGATGAACACAACTCTGAAGTACAGCTTTTAGTGGCTTAGTGAAAATGGAGATTTTGGTGGTGTGGGCCACAGGCACTCTATTAATAGCTTAAAGTTGGAACTAGCACTTTTTTCAATCACTCTAATGACATTTTAAACTTTTTGTTCTTCTTTGCAATAGTTTGATGACACTTTCCTGAGTGTTTCTGAAAGATTAAGGTCCAATAAAAGTACATTCAAAGGATTTTTAGCTTTTAATAGCTTTTGTAGATTCTCCCTCATTAGTCCCTCCAGATTTGTAATGGTTCGTGACATTAACTTTGCATCCCTTGGGTTTGTTTCTTTTATGCATTCTAATATTTGCTTAGCTTGTACAAATAACTCTGTTATTTGCCTTGAAAATTCCTCATGTTAAATGAAATTGGCCCGCTGATTCTTTATTCCACATTAAAAGCTTTTGAAGGAATTATCATCTGGGCTAGCAAAAGTGAAAAATTTAGCATAAAAGTAATCCCAAACCTTTCCAGAAGTTGGGGAAACTTGTTCATATTCTGAGGGTTTTTTATTTGTCACTTGTGTACCTTGCAGAGCTTTCTTTTAGGAAAGAGTCACAAGCAGACACACAAAGGAAATGGTTCTGTCACTGAATTTGATGAGCTTATTAATTCAGAAAAAATAGAAACAGGAAAAAGTCTTGTAAGACATGCAGGAAAATCTGCTTGACAAAGCTATTTTTTGTTTACTTTTTTAAGTATAAAAAATCAGAAAATTAGGTACTTCATAGACTCTCGAGCTTGTGAAATTTAGCATATCTTTATGATAACTTTGCTTACTCTATTTATTTTATTCAGGACACAAATCCTGTTCCTTGCGGACTCTAACTGCTCAGAAATCTGTTTCAACTATGTATTTGCTTGCTGAACGTATAAGCATGTTCTGTAGCAGCAGCAGTTATTCAGAAGACAAATTTTGAAGTTGTATAAACAGAAAGACAAAGATTATGAGAACATAATCAGTACTTTAAAAGTACTGCTTTTTTGACTACTTTTTTTTTATTTTTTTTCTGTAGTCAATTTCAATTTTAGCTTAATCTGTATTCTGATGGGGTTTACCTTCCAAGCCCTGAGGCCATGACTAGACCTGATTGTTCCTACCCAGGCCTTGCAGTCCCTGCACATTACCATCAACTGAGAGACAGCCAGACTGGCACAAAGGAGAAATGTAACCAGTTACAAAGGTCATGAAACCAGTGCCTTATTGTAAACACTCTTTTTTTATCCTTTACACTTATTGATGATCTTTCAGCTTGACTGCACACCATCACTTTATATTATCACCAAAATTGACTCTCATAAATGACAGCTACATAGAAGGAAAAAGTGTTGTGTCATAAAAGACACTACTGGATAATGAAATGTAAGTTTTTACTAACTGATGACCAGAAATATAAACATGGGGTTTTTTGTTTCTTTCTTTTACATTTTAATTGATCAAAGTGTTTTTTATGGTTCTGAGGACAGAGAAAGAGGGCGGCAAAACCAGATGCCAGGAAGAGATTTATGTGATGCAATTATTTCTAAAATAGCTGTGGCTGAAATGGAGTAACAACAGGCTGGCTTTACCGTAAAGAAAATGAAGACAACCCAAAAATGAAACAAGGGTCTTTGGTGTCTGCCCAAAGCTTAAGGGCTTTGTTATTTTTTCATTGGGCTTTGCTTCTGCTTTTCATTCTAAAATAATGTTTCTTTAGTTGTGGTTTTTTGGGTTTTTTTAAGATATCCAGCTGCATTTTTTTGTCCATCCCTCACTGATCACTCAGAAGGCTGTTGTTTGGCCCTCTCTCCCACTGGATATGTAAATTTTTTGATTCTCAATAAAGTCCAGTTACTGAGTCTGCCCTTGGATTTTTAAATATGATGTCTTGAAGGAGCTCTGTTTAACATCAGTCTTGAGGACTAGGAATGTCTAATCTGGTTGCCAAGGTCCTAGGACTAATGTCTCTCTTGCAGACATATATCCTGAGGACACTAATTTTCCAGAAGTCCAGGCATGTAATTACTATGATTTACAATAAACTCTCCAAGGATACAGAGTAATTGAGGCCCATGAAAGCCAAGGGTCTCAACTATTCTACTACTGTTTTTACAATTATAGCCAGAATAAAAATACAGAGAAGAAAAACTACACACCTTCCCCTTTTTCTATATTCCTCACTATCAGAATTGTATGAGGCTTTGTCAAGAGGTCTTCCAAGATGTATGGGATCAGTCTCCTTAGTTTTGTCTTGCCTTCCCCTTATTTGCCCTTGTTGTTATCAGTGGCCTTTTAGTCTCTCTGAAATAGCTCATGAAACCCCTTTCCTTTCATGTTAGTTTTTCAGATGAGTTTGATCATTCCAAACAGCTGATCAAAATGTATAATTGCTCAATCTTCACTAACTCCTTTTCCACATTGACTGTATAGCCTTTGCAGACCTACTGAAAAATGCATGAATGGATCTCAGCAGTTCACCCATCTGATTCTGATTTATCCACATGAAATAAACATGCTATCCTGCACCACAGTTCCAGGTGGAGCATCCTGAGAAAGTAGTTAAACCTTTGAGGACAGATAGAAAACAGATCAAGGTCAGCAAGACAAATGTCAATGTTATGCTGAAAGGTTAATACAAGTATAAATTATCACACATTGCATTAGAAAAATACAAAACCTCCCTTTCTCTCTATGCATTGCAGGAGTGAGAAAAAAAAACATCTTCTGCAGTCAAGATTGCTGCTTGTTGGAGATGATTTATGGAACATGCACTGAAGCTTATTACAATGACAAATAAATTTAACATACTGTAAGGAAAGTCAACAAACATGAGAAAAAAATAGTTTGAAAGGGATAAAGAGAGAACATTCTAATTCAGGCTGCTATCACACTTGAATTTACTACTGATCTTGACTGAAATTCTCCAGTGCAGTTATATTGAAGCCCAAGCCTTTTAATGAATAAATTACCCACTGATCATCAGTTGAGAAAAGTTGATTTCTCCCTAGTGAGCAAACCATTGATTTCCTAGTTACTTTTTGGGGTTACGGATTTTGTTTTTTGGGTTTTGTTTTTTGTTTGTTTGTTTGGTTTTTTTTTTTTTTGTTTGGGATGGGTTTTTTTCTGTTTTCTTTAGTTTTTGTTGTTGTTGCCTTTTTTGTTTGGTTGGGGTTTTTTTTTGTTTGTTTGGAGTTTTTGGTTTTTTTTGTTTTGTTTTAAATTTTATTTTTAATATCTGGGCTCCACAGAAGAATATAAGAATTTTACTAGTATCTCTACTGCACACTGGGCTTCTCATCAAAATTTCAGAAATTTAGTGGGAGAAGAACTGATATTCTGGAAAATGGAGAAAGTAACATTACATAGGGCACCCAGTGGGTCTCAGATAGCTCTCAGCTTGCAAGAGAAATAAAATGTATTCCTCCTTCTTTGTCACGTAAGCAAGAGTATTTACACAGAGTCATTTTCCAGGCTTAGTAGTTGCTATGAAGAAGAACTGGGATACACAGTTCCCTAAGGGTGGCAGGCATTCCTTCCTCTGAGCCACCTAGGAATGTGCATGAGGGGCTATGGATCTGTGTTTATGTCTATGTGCTGTGGTCACAGTAGGGGTGAAGTCCAGCCTATGATGAGCTGCTGCAAGAGAAAGAGGAAAGCTGGTCAAGAGAAGGCAGTTGCTTATTGTGGTTTTGGCATAGCTTGTCAAAATAAAACAGTGCTTCTTTTAAAAATCACTTTGAGGGGCTCTCCATAGGATTCTGATCTTTACAGTACTCCAGATCTGAATAGTAGTTTAGCAAAAAATATGAGATATTAGGTATGCTTATCTCAGATTTTAACAGAAAAAACTTTATTCAACACATACAAACACAGTAAAAAAAGCCTCTTTGAAATCAAGATTGGCCACTACTTTGCATAAAAAGTTATAGAACTCTGGGTGAATTTCCAAATGAATTTCTAAAGATTCTGGGTTTTTGTGGTTTTTCTTTCCTTAATCATTAGTGTCTGAAACAATACATTGAAAGATCTCAGAGGAAAACAGGGAACAGCAATTAACTTTCACCTGCTGCTTTGGTTCAATTTTATTGTCATATTTAGCCATCACATAGGACTAACTGAGGGATGCCAGTCATAAAAACAGTGTAAGAAATAAGCAAAATTATAAGGACCCAGCTGGAAAAGGTCTTGTTCCTTTACGGAAAAACAGACCTTAAATGTGACAACATTAGTTGAGGTTAATTAGAATTGGCAATCAGCATTTTGAAACACTAGAGAAGAACAGAGAAATCTAAAAACTGGATTTTAACTTTGAAAATTTTTGCTTTTAGCAGTAGAATCATCTCTTATGCTTTTTAGGAAATTTTTTGATGTCTTACTATGACTTTGGCATATTGCATTGCATGGTGTATTGCATGGCTTTGATTTCAGGCACAGGTAAATATAAAAGAATAGCAGAGAGCACTCATTTATTGGGTTTTTTTTTTCAGAAAACCATACTTTGATGCAAAAAAGTAATGGCATTAACAGGCCTATGAATAATATTTTATGACAGAGGCCAATGTCGGGAAGCTTAGTAATTTTTTGTACCTTCCTTATCAAGCAGAGACTCAGGAAAGGATTGCTACTCACAAGTTTTCTGGTTGCCTTTGATGCTCATACTCTTAGCTCTCCAGTCTTGTAAAATATGACCAAAATATAGGAAGAATTATTTTCCACTGATGTTCATGAAACAGTAACCATTAGTGTTGTACGGTATGTATTCCAGGTTGTCCTGTATTTATTGAAAGTTTAAAATGACATAATACTTCTTACCTAAAATGCCTAAGGAGGAATGTAAGAATGTGGGTAAAATATAGACGAACCATTCATAAGTGACTGGGTGAGGACACTGAGAAGAAAGGCTGTGTTGTAGAAAAACATGAAGAGAAAAAATAAAAGGGAACAGAGATTGCATTTCTTCAGCAGAATTTGTTTAGGATATTGTCCTGAAGAACTGCAGGTAGGATACAACTGAATACCAGAAGAAAACACAGCAAATCCTTGAAGAACATTGGTATCAGTGTGGCAGATTTTCAATACTCTAGAAACTCATGCTCTGGAAGTTGAGTTTAAGAGGGTTTATCATTAGAAGAGCAAATAATTCCACAGGTTTACAAATGTGTTCTAATTTTCAGTGGATTTTTAATGATTTTTTTAAAAATAAAAATATGGTTTCAATCTATTAGACCCTAATAAGGTTTTAGAAAATGTTCATGAGGGTAATAAGAAATTATTATCTTCTTCCCTAAAACAAACCCAATACATGGTTGCATTTTGAATCTCTAAATTTTAAACAGATATTTTGCATAGAATCTGTATGCTGTCCAGGTATCCTTATAACTGCTCTCTTCAAGAGAGGGAAGCCCATCAACCTTTATAATAAGCTAGTGCTGCCACCTATAGCAAAAGGGACTTTGTCTTTTATCCTACATGAAGCACAGCTCATATATATATTGAATTATATAAGAAAGAAAAGAACTTAGAGAACTACAAATGGGATACAGAAAATGGATGACAATTTACTGAAAATTGTGAATGAAATCTATGTTCAACAAAAGCAATTATTTTTATACATTTCTATTTATTGATTAATTTCCTAGTTGTGTCACAAAATTAATAGTTGGCAAATTCATATAGATTGCATTCCTCAAAACAGTCTTTTTTTTTCATCCTATCCTGATCATGATGATAATGTCAAAAACATCTTTAAAGTTGAGCTACACCTTACTTTTTTAACTACAGATTTTCTTGTAATCTATCTGGATCTGAGTTCAGGAAACTAAATGTTTTCCTTGTTTCACATATTCTTATTCACACACAAGTGGCTTCTGTCATGGCCAATTCTTCAAATTGGCTGGCACCAAGCAGTACTAGATTTAAAGTGTCTTTTTAGAAAACTATACTTGCTTTTACATTCATTCTGTAGAATGTCTCCTATGACTGAAGATCCCAAATGTCTGAGCTACAGGACAGTCCTGTTGATAATTGTTTGAAAAACAAAACAAGCTAACAGGTAGCCAGTTGTCAAAAGCAATTGGCAGAAAGTAAAACACACTGACATTGAATTCTGCCCTGTTTCTGGGAACTTCAGAGATTTTAGTGATTCTTTAAAACATAAATTTGTAGACAAAATGCAACAGTAAATTATGAGATAGATGTTTTCTTGGCATAAGCCAAACTACAATCCTTAGCAATGAGTCATGACACAGTTTCTCACCTGGTTTTGTAACTTACACATGATGCCACAGTTTATTGGTTGGACATTTCTTTCAGAGATGCAGCTTCTCTTCACATAAAGAAGCAGAAAAAGAAGGATCACAGCTCATATCGATGCCCCATTAGTTATAGATAATGTCAGTGAGAAGATTAAGAAATAGCACTTATTTCTGCAGAATTGTCATAGGGAGCACAGGCTGGAGTTGGAAGGAATCAGTCAATAATATATATATTCATATAAATATTCAATAAGAATATATATATGCTTGATAGGTGAGATGCAAATGGAAAGTCCTGAGTTACATGACATTATTTCACACTCCACAATACCTTTAATAGAGCTTTAGATTAATTATATGATTTCTGAATTTTATAACAAATAAAAGAAAAATATATAGAAAGTTGATTAACAAGTTGTTAATGAAGATTTACTAATTACTACATATGTATTTTGTAGGGTAAATTTTGCATTTATTAATACAGTTGAAATGGATTGCTATATTTTGTAGATAACTAATTATGTATCAAAAATTAACATTGTTTCCTGTTCCAATGCTCATGCTTATTTTAAAAATAAGGACTCTTGCAGTCAAAGTAAAGGGAATGATGATTGTCATTAACAGTAGTACTAACAGCAGTACTAGCATGTGATAGATATTAGTTTTTCTTTATATTTACATGAAGAGAAAGACAATTGCAGGAACAGGTTGCTTAGAATCTCTACCATTTCATTTCTTTTAAAAGAAGCTAGACAAACATGATTGTGTTTTAAAGAAAGGAATAGACTCAGTAACATTCTAGGTTCACTGTAGCCTTGGTGTGTGTTGTCACAAAATTACCAGCAGCAATATTACTGTGATGCCTTTCTGGTCTGCTTCTTTGCCTTTGCCCTTCCTTTCTTGTTCCCATTCCTTAGCCCTGCCTCAGCCTGCACAAGTGTTTGTGTGATCATACTCTTGAACAAAGATGAAAAACCTTGAAACAAAAATAAGTCTTAAAAAAAAAATTATAAAAGCAGGTGCACTTTAGATTGCAACTGTTATTGAATACTTTGTCTTTCAAAATCCTGGCCTTATTTTTCTGCGATTTACTATAATAATTTCATAAGAGGATAGACATCCTGAATTTCTACAACGCATTCTGAGCCATTATGTTGTCCCAGCACAAGGTTCACATAGAACTATTCACTCTAAAAACAGCATAGAGACAGAATCCAGACCATATCCAGCCAATAAACCCAAAACTACAGTTTGCAAAACTTGTACAAAAACCATTTATTTTTTTGTACAAAAACCATTTATTATACAGTTCTTCTCACAAACTGAAAAGATAAGTAAAATGAGATAACAGGTCTTGTCCGACAAGATCTTTCAGCAGATGTCCTATTTAAAGCTTATGAACAATTCCAAAGTCAAAGCACCTGCTTGTATGCTTAAGGATATTTTGTTGAATCTTCACAAATTCCCTTACTTCTGAGAATGAAGTAAGGGAAGGGTGCCATAGCAACAGTAACTCAGCTCAAATTCACAGCACTTTGCCATGTTTAATGCACGTCTCTATGTTCATTTTGCAAATAAATCTGTAAGAGATTGACTAAGTCTCTTAATTAACATATTCATGATAGTGTTCCCCAACAGTCCTGAGTCCATAGAGTGGAAACAGTGGGTCATAGCCATTCCATTGACTTCATGCATTTGTTATAAAGCAAGATAATAAAGAAGGGTTTTATTCCTCTTTACAGTAAGCAAGGTACACCAGCTCACAAGTAACTGCCATATTAGGAGGTTTCCAAGTTTGTCACCAGTTATAAGAAGAAATAGCACAGAATATTCCTTGGAAATTTGCAAATTCTGGGAAGGCAAAATGCTCAGTGAATCTTTTAACACGACTGAAAGAAAACCGTGCCTGTATATCATTATTATAATTTTGTCTATATTTGTGTGGAAATAGAAAGACTTTTAGCTTTTACACTTTTTCACTTTGGGATTCTTGTAACTCTTGAAGTCAGTAAAAGATATTTTTACTTTACTTTTGGTAAAAGAACAGAATTAAAAAAATTTATCCTTGATATGTATTGCTGGTGATCTACTGAACCTAAATTATCCCTGTATGAATGGAAAGGGATGGAAAACTTCAGTCCACCCATACATAAGTGTCTCAGATGGGATGACATCTTCTATCTGTTCCTCTGCAATGACTGTTGAAGAAAACTAGATGACCACCTAAAAATAGATTACTAAATTTTAAGCCTAGGCAAATCACACAGACATCAGATTTGGCACTACTTTGGTCATTATTTAGCCTTTACAATGTCATCATCATACTTGTGCAGAGAAATCCTTTGACCTCTCAAAGACTTGTGCACATATGATCCACATAAACCACATTTTTATTTGTGGCATTTTCTTAAATACACTGGAAACAGTATTTTTATAGGTATTTCATGCCTAGGGAGGTAGATTTTTGCTTAGGTAGACTATTGAATAGAAGAAACTCATCTAAACTAACAAGAAAGTCTTAATAAATAAGCAATAAGGATGACGAGGTATAGTTTAGTCCTCATGAACAAAAAAACCTAACAATGCATCTGTGTGAAATGAAATGGTATTTATCTCTGAACAACTGAATGTTTTTAAGGCATGAAAACAACACTACAACTTTTGAGTAAATTAATGGAAGAAAGCTATCATAACGCCTTTATTTTTGTTTCCTTTTCCACTTCAACCAATGTGTTATTTTCAAGATCTTTCTGTTTCCTCTTAAAGCAGTTACTCACACAATTGTAGAAGAAATAGAGGTGAAAAGGTGTTAATTAACTAACAATAAAATGTGAAGTTCAAAAAAGAATGGCATTCTATTGTAGGGAAAAGGGAGGGGGGAAAGGCACCTACACTTAGCTGAATGTAGCTAAACCCAGACGTGCAGAGATCTGTGTGCCTGCTTACCTGCTGACACATGGGAGTACTTTGACAGTCCATGTGAGCTGAGTAAGCATACAAATAGCTACTCATTGCTTCACAGCCTTGAGGTGTGCCTTTGTTCAATATTTACAAGTGCTGATTGCTCCTCAGGGGGCCTGGCACCACTCAAGTCTTCCAAATCTATCTCAAATGCCATGTAGAGGTAGGAAGGATTGTATTTGTATCTCTAATGCCATGTAGAGGTAGGAAGGATTATTTGAGAAGAGCTGGAATTTAGTTTTCCTCTTCTGCATTAGTATCATATAATTATTTACTCCACATTTCATGAAACACACATTGCCATGGCATTTCCATTTCTGCTGGAGCAGTATTTTCTTCTGAAGTCCCCTCCCCTCATTCCTTGTAGCTGATTTCACTGCAGTTTTGAAAATGCACTAGATAGCATCTTGTTAAAATGAAGCAGAAACTCAAAATCAGTCAATCTTAGCACTAACTTAGCAAGTGTTGCTCTTCACCATGAAACAGATGAGTGACTTGGAAAAATGCCTGCTTGTATGTATTACCATGGGTCTTGTCTTGCAAAACCTGGGAGTTTTTGTTTAGGACTGTGCCACTGGTCAGCATTAATCCTTTCACAAAGTATTTTTACTGTGTACCAAGATGTGGGATTTCTGTCTCTCCTAGGCTCTTTTATTCTTGCCAGGGGTTTGATAGTGTTTATGTGAAGGTGCAACATGGAATGACATAAATTAGTCTGCATTCTAAGACTGGAGACATGACTTGTGATTAATCTGTGTCAGAGATTAAGTTTACAAAAAAAATTAAATATGTTAAACACACTACTAGTAGCTGTGTCTCTGTGTGGACTGATTAAAAATATGTTTCCATTTCTGGCAGACTTTCCAAAAAAAAAAGTCTGACCTGAGTCATCATCTACCCAAATGAGGCACCTAAATCTAAAACCTAATAGTCCATAAGTCCTTGTCTACTCTAAGAAGATCCACATTCAATTTTATATGAGCTGATATTCCCTCTCCATTCACTTCATAATGGATGCTAGTATCTTAGGCAGAGTAATTAGATGTGTAAAATTAGATGGGATGAAAAAGAGTGTATGTAAATAATTTGATGTAAAGCACTATTAGATATTGTCTCTTCATCTTTGACACTTCCTGCTCAACTATTTCAAGATGCCAGAAATATGCTTTAATGATAGATAAGTTAAACCTGAAGACCGACAGTAGAATTACCACACTAAGAAAAACAACACTCAGGTTTCATGAGATTTATTCCGTGTGGATGAGTAAACATATTTGAATCTTCTCTATGTATCAAACCTGAGAGCAACATTTTTCTTCTGAAAAAGGAAATATGGGAGACTGCCATGGTTTAGTGTTTTAAAAACTCTTTTCCTTGGCTTCACGTTTTTGTATCAAAACAGTGTAAAAACAAAATATGAATCCCATTACTTTTAGCAGACCTATCTTAATATCATAAAATCACCATGTAAATTATTTGTCAGGACAGAGCTGAGAAAGCAGGAGATCAGAAATACACAAAGGATTTTGCAACATACAGCATCACCTACCTCACATGTTAGTGAGAATTCCCTGTGTAACAAGATTTACTACTACTCTTCTTATTAAGGTGCATAAATTCACCATAAAATAAAATTTTTAAAATTGTGGAAGAAAATACAATTTTTTTCTTGCTTATAATTAGGGAGAATGCTCTTCAAAATGTTCTGTTTCCCACGTAGAGATTTTTAAGATTCTGTGCATGTTATGCATGAAATATCTTCTTTTTGTGTACATCCTACTTCTTTAATTAATTTCCACCTATTAGCTTGTGAATGCAGGCATCAGTTTTAAATCTGTTGCCTTGTTCAAGTGTGGATTAGCACTCATTCTATTAGCTAGGTTTATATGGGCAAATATATGGCAATACATGAGAATTGCATATCAAGAATTTATATGCTGCATATATGAAGTATATAATGCATTTTAAGGATACATTATTTAGGTTCATTTATCTCCACAAAAGAGCAAAATAAAATTATTAAGACATAGAACTATCATCCAGATCCATCCATACTCAATCTTGCAAAAATTGTTTTTGTGGTGCTTAACATAGCTTGCATATAATTTAGTGAAGATGAGAACTCAGAAGTAGCTGACAAGTTAAGAATGGCTATATGCAAGCTTGAAAACTGAAACAAAAACATACAGACTCTACAGTCAGAGCACTATTGAAAGCAAAAAAAAACAAATATCCATGATAGCTGATATATGATAGCTGATATGTGATAGCTAACAAGCTCCATTCTAAAAGCACAAATGAAAGAATATAAAAATAAAAAGTCAATCTTCCACTCCACTTCACCAGCCTTCTCTGCTCTGCTGTTGGGAGGCCCCACTTGGAGTGTTGCATCCAGCTCTGGGGTCCTGAGTGCAGGAAAGACATGGACCTGTTGGAGCAGAGCCAGAGGAGAGCCACAGAAAACGATCAGAGGGATGGAACACTTCTGTGAAGAAAGGCTGAGAGAGTTGGGGTTGCACATCCTGCAGAAGAGAAGGCTCTGGGGGAGTTGTTTTGCAGTTTTTCAATGCTTAAGAGGGCTTGAAAGAAAGATGGGGACAGACTTTTTTTTAGAAAAAATGGCAATGGCTTTGAACTCTAAGAGGGTCAATTCAAATTTGATATAAGGAAGAAAATTTTTACAATGAGGATCATGAAACACTGGAGTAAGTTAACCAGACAGGTGGTAGATATCCCATCCCTGGAAATATTTTGACCCACCAGGCCTAGTTGAAGATGTCCCAGCTCATTGCAGGGGGATTGGACTAATGATCTTGAAAAATCTTTTTCCACCCAAACTATATTGTGATTCTACAATTCTATGACCCAGCATTCACCAAATGCTTTTAAGGACAGCAACCCGTTCTTGTTTAAGTCTCATTGGTACTCTTGTGTGAGTTTAAATCAAACTAGAATGTTAATCTCCAAAATACATGACATAAACCATGGTTCATTATCAGGGTAAAGATATATATTCTCTAAAGCATATATTAAAAATTTCTGGGATTACTGGACCTATTGTTTAGTACCTCAGCATCAAAAACTTAAGCATTCATTCTTAAAGTGATTAAAATGATGGTCAGGAGTTATCCAAATGAGATCTTGCCAAAGACCAGTATATTCTTCTGTAGGTCAATGGATCTATGTATCAGCTATGAAATAATTCTTTCAGAAATAATAAAAAAAGAGTTAATCCAGTAGCAGCAAACATTACTGAAAATAGCACATACGGAGTTGCTCTAGGTCTATGCTCAGAAGCCACATTCTTAGGAAACAGGAAATTCACATGAAGTTATTTTCTTTATTACTTGGCTTAGCCCCTGAAGTGCTGCTAACTAGCAGGTAGCATTTAAAGCAATTCAATCTAAAGCTGTATTTTTCTCCTGCAGACATTTTTAGAACATTTCAGTAAAGCTGAGGAAGTCGACAGTGGTCACAGTTTTTAGCTTGAGAAAAGGGAGAGCAAAAAAACCCTCAACTTGTTTGACCAGAAAGGGAATGTAATTATACTAATACATCTTTCTTGAACAAAACTTCATCTCAGTGGTCATGTCTCTAGAAAGCAAACCACTTTTCTGTCAGTCAGACTTCTTACTCTACCCCTGCCTCACTCTGCTAGTGCAGCACTGTTCTCACCCCATCTGTACCCCTCAGCTCTTGCAGACTGCAGTGCCTCCTCCATCTTCTGGCAGCAAGGTGAAGAAATGAGGGATGAAGGTACCCTCTACTTCCACTCAGTTTGTTAAGGTTTAAATGACTACACAAATGAAGATATATGAATTCAAAATAAAATATAAGTTCATGCATGCTGGGGAATCTCATAGTTTGCACTAGATGCAGGCAGAAGAGATCATCACTTAAAAAGTAAAAAGATGTTTCAGATACCAAGAGGAGAATGGAGGAAAATGCTTGACAATGAATGAAGGCACAAAGTTGCAAAAAAATAACTACAAAAATGGAATGTGTTAACTGGAAGCAGAGATTTAGATAAGGATAGCACCCTGAATTCACTTATGAGCTGAGAATGAGGTATTTGAACTGCATATGGAATGAAGGAAAAAAGAGATGACAAAGAGCATAGGAGAGTGGAATGGAATTGTAGTGGCAGGTATAAAAAGAGAGAGTAGATCCTGAGATAACTGAAGAAGAAAAGTAAAAATATATGCAGAGAGCCTAAATGTGATGAAAATAAGGCAGAGGAGATAAGGAGGATTTTTTTTGCTATTATAAATCTTGACTGACACTGTCTGATATTTCATGAGGAACGATTATTTTAGAAGACAAAGTTGAATTAAAAAAAAAAAATAACTTGCAGAGGTTTTTAATTGTCTTGTTGTTGTGGTTTAAACACAGATGGAAATTAAGCATTGTGCAGATGCTCACTCAACCCTCCCCTCTCATCCCCCTGACCCCAGTGGGATGGGGAGAAGGATCAAAGTAAAATTTGCGTGTTGAGATAAGAACAGATTCATAATTGAAAATCAAGCAAAATACAGTAACAATGGTAAAAACCAGTAATTACAACAAAAGGGAAACAAACAAGTGATGCACAATGCAATGACTGATCAATGCCAGGCCCTCATTCCTGAACCCAGATCGTTCATACTTCCAGCTAATTCCTCCCAGTTTATGATGTTCTGTGGTGTGGAATATCTTTTTGCCAGCTATGCTCCCTCCCAGTTTCTTTTGTGTACCTCTTCCTTAGGAGAACATGAGAAAAGAAGAAAAGTCCTTGCCTTAGGATAAACAAGTCTTAGCAAAAACCAAAAAAAAACCAAAAAACCCCTGTGTGTTATCAACACCATTCTCATTCTGAATACAAAACACAGCACTGCAACAACTACTGAGAAGAAATTAACTCTATCCCAGCTGTAACCAGGACACTTGTTTTTGAGAAGAAAAAAGTTAAAATAACTTTGATAAAGAAGATTGATTTTTTTTTTTAGGAAGCACCGAAATAAGTACTTGATGAGTGGTTACGACTAGATTTTCTGCCATGACAAGGACATGTGCCACAGTGCATTCTGTGAAACAATTCCAAAACAATCAACTAACCAAAAATACCACAGACTGTTTAGAACATCATGTGGAACTCACTGGAAATATGTTCCAGCCAAATTATGAAACTCGTCTTTTGTGGACTAGAATGTTTGAGACACTGGGCCAAAGTCCATTGAGCATCTTGTTCCTCCTAAGACAAAATATTTTCTACTACAAGAAACATTGAATTTTAGTGATTTCCTATGGGAAAGCTAACCATTGCTAAAAAGGGAAGGGATGGGGCTAGGTTCTTTGTCAACCTAGCTCTTTGCTATGCATTGTGCAGCCTTGTGCTCAGATAACCTTTCCATCCAGGTCCATCTTTCTATCTAGACCACGAGAACCAGTGTCTTTGGAGTGTATATGCACAGCCCTCTGCACCCTTAGGGGATCCAGAGCAGCACTTGTGTGCCAGACATTGCCTCCTCCTTCCCTGATGAAGGCTGTGAACAAGCTGAGCATCCAGGGATGCACACAGTGGAATGGGGATGTGATAACATGGAAAGTCTTTCTGAACTGTAGAAAATCCAGTGGTAATGTTACTAATATATCTTGGTATCATCTATTTAACTCCCTTCTCCCAAAGTATCTGCGGTGTCTTCATACCTTCCGGAATCCTCCAATGCTTTCCTGCTTCACCCACTCCCTCCCTAGTGACATCCAATCCACAGCCCACTGCTGCTCAAATTACGCCTTCCCTGACACTGTATCCTTGCAGGTTTCAGTTACACCAGATTGCTTGTTTTCTGCTTTGCTAGGAGATGACAGGAGTCAAGGGGAAGGGAAGGAGGCAGGGCAGAAAATGGCTTTATAAGTAGTTGCCTTGGCTCAGGGCAGTGAAACACTAAGGGCAGGAGAGACAGGGACCAAAGATGCCTGACCAGGGGCTGCATGAAGGATACCACCACTGTGGAAATCTCCTCTCCTTCCTGCACTGAGCCAGGACCTGCTGTTCTGTACTCTCTCCATCCACTCCTCAGGGGCCTTCTCCTCCATGGTTAGGTTCTTGGTAAAAATGCTTTATTCACTGAGTGAATATGCCTTTTCTGTTTTCTGATGGACTTTCAACATCCCAAGACCTACAGTGCCTGCCCCATTGGTCCTCACAGCCAGATCTTTTGTATCTCCAAGTAACACCAGCCCTGCTCATTCAAAGCACACCAACCCTACTCCTTGTTGCTCCTTGTGTCCTCATCCCCTGTGCACTCCTTCCAACTTACTACCAGTCACTGCTTTTACCTGATACTTCCATTTCTATGTTATCCTGGATTAGGGCATCAAATCTATTTTTCTTCTCGTGTTGTCCAAAAAAGATTTTCACTAATTCCTAACACTGATCTCTCAGAATTATTGATTTTATAGCAAACCTGAACACTGAAAACACTCACTGAATTATATTTTGATGATGCTGGTGAAGATTTTGTTCCATTTTTAAACCACTGATAGAATATGCCTGTTAGTATTAGTTAGATGTCTCTTTAACTCTTCACACTTAAACCACTCATGATGGATCATCAGTATTTTTATTTCTCAGATCCTTTTGCTTGTACAGTAGACGTTGGTTGTACTTTTGTCATTGTTGTTATTATTACTATTAAAGCAAGATTCTGCTACAGGAATTCTGTGATCAAAAAGTCTCTGCAAGTATATCTAATGAACTCTGCTGATGATTGAGAGTGTGAGCTATAGATGTGTCAAATGAAGGCAACGGTTCTTGACTCTCCTGATTCATTCTGTGACAGATGTTACATTCAAGGAGTAGGGGAAAGTTAGAAATAAGCATTTATTTATTCATTCCACAGTCTCCTGCGGCAAAAAACTACAGTAGTGACAGTGCTCACCCACACTGAACAGCTTAGAAATGCCAATTTGTGATTAAAAAGAAAGCTGATTGTTCTGTTAACATGGAAACCTTTCAGAGCACAACAAAGGAAAAAATAAACTACCTTCAGGGCCTTACTGGCTACACAGTATGACATGTACCAGAGCAGATTACTGCAAGTTTTATTTATTCCAACATGCAGGTCGGGATGGCAGACATTTTTCATGCAAGCCTAGAACACACACTGGCCCTTTTCAGGGAGTTGATTGGGGCCCAGTATATGAGATTTCTCTATTAATAACTCCAGCATTTCTTGGCAAAGAGGTGAATTTCATCCTGAATGTAGATGTTACTTCTAGATGAATGACACTCCCACCTCTCCAGTCTCTTCCTGGAATATATGTTGCCACAGGTGGGTGCTACTAGCAAAATTACATCAGTGAAGGTCAACTGTAATTCTCTCACTCTCCTCAGTATCTAAAGAGCCAGCAAAGTCACATGGCTTTAGCATTCAGTAGCTTTGCATATTTTGGGATATCAGAGTTCCACTTCCACTGTGATTCTGTAAAATTTGTGATCTTTGCAGGAGGAGGTGGCAGGAAGTGGGTGATGGAGAAGGGTGCATTTGAAAGAAAACTTTACCACTATGTTAATTCATTTTTATTTTCCTAGTTTTTGTTTGTTTGTTTGTTTGTTTTTTGTTTTGTTTCTGTTTTGTTTTTGTTTTTTAAGTGATGAACAAATGTTTGGCAGAGAGAAAGATCTTAAAATCTTACAACTCAGAACTTGCAGGAACTTTATCCTTTGCTAACCCATCCTTCCTTCAGCCTCAGCTGAAGCTCTGGAAACTGCTGGTGATGGCAGGGCATATGAGCTGTGAGTGCCCACGTGGCCTCCACTTTGACTCTGAGCCATGGACAGACAGTGTTATCCAATCTGCTGCTTCAACAGCTGTGGGAAATCTGTCATTATTGATCTGTTTAGACCATTATACTACCTAGAAGCTGTGTTAACAGTTGATAATGACAGCTCACTGCAATCTTCTCCTTTATTCTTCCTTTCCATTTCTTCTCTGACTTCCTTCACCAGCCATTAATGAGGAGTGGTACCCTTTTGTGTGTATTCCCAAAGGAAAATCTGGTAGGGAATTGTGAATGTCTTCCCAAAACAAAAGCTTACTGGTTGTATGCAAAAAAATGTAAAGACTTTTTTCTCCTGGGCTTTTCAAAATTAGGTTATTGATGCCTCTCCACAGGAAAGTACCATCGTTAAATATGTCATTATTACTGTGATTTTGTCATGGTTTAGGAATGGTACTCCCCAATGTACTGTTCCCACTGAAAACCCAAAGCACAAGCTGTTCACTCTCTGTCCCCCTTTTTCCCTTCCCATCCCCACTGCAGCAGATTGGAGAGGAGAACCAGAGGCACAAAATCACATTCAGATAAGAGCAATTTACTGGAAAAATGAGATATGAAAACCAACAGTGACAGCAACAACATTAATAAAAAAAACCTCGAAAATAGAGTGAAGACCTCAGTTCAACTGCAGCCACTCACCCCAGCTGCTTCCTCCAGCTCAGGACAAGTGTCACCTCACCACTCTGTCCACCATGATTCCTCAACCCAAAGGATCCCCTTCTCCCCGGAACAGAGTTCCTTTACCCAGCTCTCAGCAATGACATGAGATGGTATGGAGTAACCTCTGTGCTTCAGTAGCCATGTTCCCTCCTGGCTAATGCAAAAAAATGAACCCTGTACTTGCTGGAAACAGGATAGATCTCTTACTGAAAATCACTATTTTAAAATCCAGGCAACATCCCTTTGTATACTTGCTTATTTCTTTCATTACTTTTGAAGGGCATATACAATGGCTGTCTCCTGACAGCTATGTAGCTTTATTCTTCAATGAAATTCTGTTATTTGCTTTGTTTCACTATGTATTCGTTAGTCCAGCATTTGCTCTGTAGCTTTATATATTCATTAAAGGTCTGTGAAACACGCTACCAAAATGTCAAGCACCTTGCAGCTCTGATTCATGTCTGCTCAGTATTCAGGTATTAGTTCCAGCAAACCTTCTGTGAACTTTTAATTGCAGCTGGTACAAACTTTGTGCTCTCCCTGCCTGTCTGAAAACATCTTTTGATGCTGTTCTGTGATGCGTTTGAAAGCTGAATCTTGTCTTTCTGTAGAAAATCAACACTCTTCTTTCCATTTCTCTGACTGGATGAAAATGCTGTTAGTGCCTCAGAGGATCAATTAAAAACTATTTTACTTGTGTGACTATAGAAAGACAATCTGAGCTCTTTCTCCAATGGGAAAAAAAAAATCCCAAAACACTAATTTATGTCAGTCCTTCTTTCTGAATTAACCAGAGCTACGAATTAGTGGAGTTCTATTTTCACTCTCTCAGAAACCCCACATGCAGACAGTGCAGTATGACAGCAAGGCCACAAATGGTCCATCCCTTAGATCACCACTTCTAACAATGTCCCACAACTGGTTTGCAACAGTAGCTCTAAACCACATCTGACAGAAGCACACAAGCAACAGAACATCACTGACTAGGTGTGACTCTGTGACATACCAGCACTGGTGTATGTGCAAAATTCCATGTGCTTTGTGCCCTAGCATGGCTTTTATTTATCCTTTCAACTTTGGTGTATCAAATCATCTACATCCAAAAAGACAGTAAGGTCCTGTTCACCAAATGTTAGTTTTTCTGACTGAAGTACATGAAGTGATTTTTGAACAACACAATGTCTTAAGGAATGAACAAGACATCTGTGGGAATGTCTATTAACTGGAAATTAGGAAACCACAGAGACTCACAAGGCACACATGGAACTTGTGATAGAGTATAAACATCCCTGAGTTATGCAGCCACCCAGAAAGTATAAATGAAGGGTTTAATCAACTTCTGCTGTGAGCAAGCAGATTATTAGAAATCGCTGTTCAAAAACTCCATTCCAGGTAAAAAAAAAAACAACCACTGGTTCCTCAGAAGTGATTTCTGTGGTACACATTAAGGAAAGCTTTAGAAACAGAGACTGTCAGTCATGGAAAGTAGAAAATAAACCAAGGAAAGCAAAGCTTCTTCATATTTAACTCAGGGTTTTCACAATAAAATCAGTAGCAGAAAGTGCAGCAGAGGACATTACAGACTTTCAGAAAAGGTGTGCTCTCCTTGTAGAGAAGAATCTCAGAGCTATATAGCTGCTTGTCATATGTATTGGTACTGCAAACTCCTGAGTGACAATGAATTAGCAGAGATTAAGGCAGGCAGGATGCCTGCTCTGTCAGAAATGTCTTGTGTGGATATTAGCTGTGGCTGGTGGTCAAGCCTCTTGTGTCACAACAAGCTCGCCAGCTGTGGAGTTACTGTCTTTCAGCACAGCAGCACTCCTTTCCCCCTCCACCTCCATGATTTCTAGAATAGTTTAAAATACTGAGAACCTGAAGTATTTATATGTTGGTTGAAAGAAAATTAGGACTGTGGGAAAGGAAGATCCACAAGGAGCTCCTCTAATGCAGGAGCGATAATGAAACTACAGCTCTCCAAGCTGGAACAGAAATACAGCACCTTGAGTCCTTAAAATCAGGAGGACAGAAGAGAAAACAGACCAAAGACTGTTTTTATGAATCTATTGTCCAGTTCCACTTTGAGCAGCTATGAAGAGTGATCTCTAATAAATAAATCACTGTAAAATAACATATAGAACAGCTCCTGTACAAAAAAATAGTTTTTGAAAAGGTAAGTAATTTCCCACTTCATAACAATACTGAGTCAGCCTCTTGTACTTTTTCAAATGCAGTAGGAATAAAGAAACTGAAAGTCTAATTCCAAAGCTTCTCTTCCTATGAATCTACCTTTCTTTCAATTAGTATGCAAGCAAAAATTTAAATCTAACTCTAAGCCTCATCAGACCTAGTAGCCAAGACTGCTATTTTGAAAAGGTCATCTTCTTACATGCAAAGCATTTAGAGTGAAATCCAAGCCTTGGCAAGTCTCCTATTGATCTCATTTATTTCAGATGCATATACTGATGAGGAAAAACATTTTCAATGAGGAAGGAATTGAACTGGAAATGTAATTTTATGAATAAAAGTCTTAGATATTATTGTAAAAGGAAAAAAGATTTTCCTTTTGTATTTCAGGTTTTAGACTAAAAACTATTTTTTCTAATTCTCTGAAAAGTTGTATTTAGTTCACCTATGCCACTTTATGGCACTTTCTTCAAAGCTAGCTTCTATATTGGAAAAAAAAACTTCTGCAGACATTTTAAATTTTATCCTGATTAATTCAGTTATTTTGATTTATTTTTTGATTGCTTTCAGGTACCTGACCCATTCCAATTAATTACTACAGATGATAAAATTAATCATCTTATTAGCTAGAAGCCACAGCTACCATGGCTACAAGAAAGCCATGCAGAAATGAAAAGCTTTAGAGAAGTTTTAAACATACACAAATTATTGGAAATATGAGATTAACTCCCAGATATACATATTCTCTTTTATAGCTGAATTTTATAGTGTCTGAAAACCAGGATCTCCAAGAGAGTAGACCAGGATTTGGACAGGAGATGTGCTACTGTATTCATAGTTATCAACAAAAAAGCCTAGAACAAAAAACCCCTACAGCTAGAAGTAGAAAGTCAGACAATACAGTTAGAGTATTTTTGAAAAACCATGTGCCCCCTAAGTGTATTGAAATGTCCCTGTGTTATTTCATTTATTACTAGAAAAAATTAAAAGGCTAAGAACTCATGTGTCTGTGATATTTTTGCAAAACATATTTTTAAAATCCACAGTAAATTTGTCAGACATTAAAGTTCAATTCTTTACATATTTCCTTCAGTTTGGGAATGGTTTGGAAAAGGAGATAGTTATATCCTCTCTATCAGACAGGGTGAAAACTATAAGGACTATGTCAGGCACAACGTTGCCTTCTCAGACGGTGAACATCCCTCTATTTCAGGATCAGCTATAAAAAGGATTGGATAATGGAAAAATTTGGAAATGTTACAACCTTCTTGTTGCTGTTGTTGTTGTTATCTTTGGAGTGAGTCAGTTCTGAAGTTTTTTCATTTACCATTGAAAATGTGAGTGAAAGGGTAAAAAAAGTTTTTGAAAATGTCAAACACTTTGGATACTAAGAGAAATCATTTCAGTTTGGCTACACAACATTTAAAAAAAAATTTTCACCAAGTAGGAGTATCAAAGGAGTATCAAACTGTTCTCAAAGCCTTCTGAGCAGCAAAAAAACCCTACAGGTTAGAAAGTCAGGGTAATGCCCCTGAACTGGGAGTCTGAGTTGGAATTTGAGTCTGTCAAAGAGGTCTCTCAGTGCTGTTGGAAAATTGCTGCCTGTTTACTGGAAGTACATGCTTGTTTAAAAATATGGGGCATCATAAAAGAGATGCTTTTCAAAGTTCTTAGGCTATTAAGTTTCTCCCTCTATATCTAAGCTGAAAGTGTCTTCCCTCTTGTTTGGTTTCCGGGAAGTATGTCTGTGTATTAAGCAAACTATCATCTCCTTTCTCTAATCATGATACATACCAAGATGACAACAAGTATTCCTCAAAATAGCAAGGGCCAAATCCATTATCTTCTGAAGAAAACTGCTCGACATTTGTGACATTTAAACACCATTCTTATATGTAGTCAGGCAATGTGGTGAGGCATGATTGCTCTCAGTCAAGCAACATAGGATATCACAGTCTGTAAAGAATGGGGCAGAGATGCTCTATAGGTTACAAAATGTGTCTTAAATTGCTGACAATCACATTTTGTGGTGGTGAAAAATGATGAACTCTTCTGGTTTTCTTGCTTTTTAATCATTAATAAGACAGAACACAGTCACCTAAGGGTGTTCCTCTTTTGCACAGACTAAGGATGATGTTGTTTTCCACTTTTCACAGACCTTCTGGAAAAATCTGTAATGCAATAAATCAGAATTTAGATTCTGTATCTGTAGGCTTGGAGGTGCACTTGCTACAGTCTTATTCACCCCAACAGTGCAATATTGAAATTATTTCATTTTTAGCAGGAAAGTCTAATCTTCTAACTACAATAGGAGAATATGGCAGATGTGCTACAGCAGTGAATTCCAACTTGTGTGCAGAGACCGGGAAGGAGGCAGCTCTGTGACTGAGGGCTGGAAGAGGTTACACTGGTGATGCAATTTTGAAAATGGTACATGGAAACTTTCAATGCTCTTGACTAAGAGCGCATGCTATGATTCCTGGGCCACCATAGAAAATACCTCTCTTTCTTGACAGGCTTAAAAGCTCAATCAATTGCTGTGAACTCTAAAAAGAAACATCAGAGACTCATGTAAATGCTTTTACTATTTACAATCATAGATTTAATTACATTACATTTAATTACAGTGAAGTACTGTTGATGCCTGTCTTCTCTTCATCTGTCTCCTGTCACTGTTAAAACCATTTCATTGACATGCCTTCAAAATAAACTTGTTTTTAGAAAACTCTTCATATCAAAGCTGAATTAATTTGATTCTAAAGAAAAAGGAATGACATTAAAATAGTCAGTTGTACTTCTAGGTTTTATAGCATACATAATATTTATCAAATTAAGATTTGTCAATAGTAATTATTTTGTTTTCATAATAAAAGCAGCATGCTGCCTTTTCTTGTGTTAACATTAATTCTTCAATCTCAGGATTATCAAACCATCAAATCTATATATGTGATACACCTCTTCTGAGCACTTATTTTTTTATGGCAGCTTTATAGGATTTCTCTTTAAAAACCCCTATGAATCTTATTTCAGAAGAAGAGCTATTGAGATGGATGCTTTTACAGCCATTTCATTGCTCATTTTCCTTTCTTAGCATACACATTCTCTATCTGTATTTTGCAAGAATTTGAAAGCATCTTGTCAAAGAAAAAGTAGTCACTTTTCTATAATTACTTGTGTATAGTCCAGTTCACTGTCCTTGCTACTGTTTGTCAAGCTGCATTGGCTTAGGTTCCAGTGGTAGTTAATAAATCTTTGAATTCTTTAATGTAGGGAGATGCAGTAAGAAAAATCTGTGACACAATATCACGTGAATTATCTGTCAAGACACTTCCAATCTCTCTGAAAATATAGTGGAATTAATGAATTACTAATATTCACTGTTTCTAAGGTATGTGTTTAAAGCCCTATCTATGTCACAGATCAATACTTTAGAGTATCAAGAAAAAGGAGGAAAGTATTTCAATGATGAGAGCAAAAATCATTGATTTTCTGTCAGATTTGATCTATATCAGCAAGACCAATTGAGATGCTCCAAAATGTTGACAGAGTATCTTTGAACAGAAACTAAAACCAAAATAAAACATAAAAGTAACTAGAATTTTAAATGTGAAGATGACAAGGTCATCACTGATTGCCATACTGAAGACAAGACCTTTTTTTCAGCTTCCTTTAGTTTGAGCTTTCATTTGTAAACACACTTTTTAGTGATTGCTCAGATGCAATTTAGCTATTTTAGTCAATAAACAAAAATGGTTATATCTCCATTGCATCAAAAGGAAAAAAAAAAACCCAACAAATCAACCCTAAATTAGTTTTAGAATTTAGTTTGGACTTGTAGTGATAGAGGAAGAAATCAGACTCAGTTTGTCGATTATGGCACCTAGTGCAGGGATCTCTAAGTAGAATTTCAGGCCTACACTGAGCAAGGTGTGTAGATTGTCATTACACTGGGGAAATCTTCATTCTATTGTGAGTATCTATTAGATACTCACAATACATGAGATACTCACTCTTATCTTCTATTAGATAAGAGTGTGAGTATAAAATTTAGGTGTCTTAATCTTTAAAATATATTTTAGCTATGTTGTTTCACATAGTTATTCATCTTGAAGCTGAATGGTGATTGAGACAGTCATGCAAAAAAGGCTTTGCTTCCTTTAAGAAGGGGTAAATAAAAGTTTGCATAAGATTTGTGTGATGATCTCTCTGAGCCTGTATTTGGTAATTTTTGGCTGTCATGCAATTCACCTAGTTCATTTTTTTCTGTGATCAGGAGAAGAGGAAAATAATTGACAAAGGGCTTGAGGTTGACTGGCTTACAGGTTACATCTGAGGCTTTCAGACTATAGCTATCAAAAGACTATAGACTATAGACTTACAGACTATATATGCAACCATCTACACTAATGTCTATAGTCTAAAGCTATCTATAGACTATAGACATTAGTGTAGATGGTTACTAATATAGCCATTAGTATGGTTATATTAGTAACCATCTACACTAATGAGCTGAATGTATTGGGGGCCATCATCTGTGGTATTAAACTCTTATCTTCTAACCAGAACAGCCTTGTAGCTGCCTAATGAGAGTAACCCTCAACCCATGTTGAGCCCTGGACAGCACTCAGGAGGTGTTTGGACCAAGGATGGCTGACTTGGGCCAAATCAACGTGGCACCTACTATAACAATTTAGAGTTCTATGCTGATTGCTTCAGGGCCAGGAAATATATCCTTATACTCTTCAGTTTATTACTAGAGATACAAGTTATATATTTCTCTAGCAACATATTTATAGAAATTTATAAAATCCTGAGTGTTCCTATGCTGTGGCTGAAGACATATTTGGATGCAGTAAGACAAGCACACCCAATAGATGTTTCAGATATCTCTTTAAAGAAAATGAGCAAGATTGCCAACCTATCTAGATGTGCAAAATTAAATATTGTAGAATAATGCTGCAGGTGAGGATCAAAACTACAGAGAGAACAGAGTTTTGAAGGAAAGATCTTGGAAAATATCTAATTTTAGGTTACTTCAACAAAGTCAGGATAGCACTGCTATGATCCACTTCTCTCCATAGCCCTAAACTGATAAGAAACAGAAGACGCCTAATGCGTGCATAGCTTTGAACTGAACCTTCCTTTTAAAATATCCAGTAATTTCAGGAATTTAATCTATAAAATTTTTCACATGGATTGCTTTTTTCATCCTCATATGCCTCCTCATTTGATTGATCTGGATTATCTTTTAAAAAGTTTTTTAATACTTTATGTTTCAAGTTGTACTTAGTTGGAAGGATAACATACTTAGCAATGTCTATTTCTGTTCTCCTGAAGTAAAGTAATTAAAACTTGCTGCACTTTCAGTTTGTGTGTTTAGTAGATATCTGTCAACATTCCCTACCTGGATTTTCTTTTTTCTCTCCTGTGTATTTGAAGTGTATATTTGCACTTCTGCAGGAATTTGAGCAAGGGCTGAATGTTAAGCAGAGAGAATGTCTGTCACAAAGTCAGGGTAACAGAATGGGGAGCTGGAAGGAATCTCTGGAGGTCATCTTGTGCCCAACCCCTTCTTAAGAAGGACACCTAAAGCCATTTGCCGAGGACCATATCTAGATGGCTTTTAAATATCTCCAACGTAAAAGTCCCCACTATCTCCTTGGGCAACTTGTGCCAGTGCTCTGTCAACTTCACAGTAAAAAAGTGTTTCCTGATGTTCAGAAAATCTCCTGAGTTTTCAGTTTTCACAGTAAAAAAGTGTTTCCTGATGTTCAGGAAATCTCCTGAGTTTCAGTTTGTGAATATTGCCTCTGGTGCTATCACGGCACCACAGAAATGAGTGAGCTTACATCTTCTTTGAGTCACCTGCCCTTCTTTTTTTTATATATGCTGATAAGATCTCTCCAAAACCTTCCCTTCTCCAGGCTGAAAAGTCCCAGCTCTCTCAGCCTTTCCTCATATGTTGGATGCTCTAGTCCCCTAATCATTCTTGTGGGTATTCATTGAACTCTCTCCAGGATGTCCATGTCTGTCCTGTACTGAGAAGCCCAGAACAAGACCCAGTACTTTTGAGATGGCCTCACAGCACTGAATAAAGGGGAAGGATTGATGGCTCATGATCCATGTGACCTCCACCAGGACCTCCAGGTCACTTTCTGCCAAGATACTTTTGTGGCTCAGGGCACATTTTTTCCCCCAAGAACACCTTCCAGGGAAAGTAGAAAAAATGATCAGGGATTTTCTTTATTGATTGGGTCTTGCTATTTGGCTCTGGAGATTGATTTCAGAAGAAAAAAATATTACAAGGTTCAACTACCATCTCTGGAGGAAAAACAATATTGATTTTCATGAAATCCAAGGTGTTACTGCTGAAAATTGACAAAAAAGAGTACTATTTAGCTTGTTTCAGGAGTATGTTTACTGAGACATTCATTAGAGTGCAAGGATGTATTTCGGGAATTTTGTATCAAGAAATGATTTAATATTCTAATTCCAAAATCTCCTGTTCTTAGTTCCTTAGAATTGTAGAATTTATCTCTGTCCTCCTTGTGAACTAGTGAAAAAATATAGCAAAAAGAGGTGGATGGGTTGCAAAACCCTGTTACATTATAAGTTCTTAAGACTGAACTTCAAGTTAACTCTTTTTGTGAGTTTAAATATTTTTATGAATGGATTTGAAAAGTATATCAGTATTAAAATTAACTGCTGAATTGTAGGTCATGCTAACTGAATTGTGTGAAAACCATGAAATTTCTTTTCCTTGAAAGCAATGTATATAATCTGATTACAAAAATGTCTAAAATTTACAATTATTAATAGTTTCTCCTTGTTGCTGTGATGCAGTCCTCAGCCTTTCTGCCATAACCCCCAAAATGTACATTTTGTGATCATATCCTGTTCTAATGTAATATTATCACAGTGGAAAAAAGGACAAATAAAACTGATTTTGTAAAAAAGTACCTGTGATGACCAGATAGAAATTCCACTAACGTGAAGTTTGAACAACTCTTCAAAATGTGACTGCACTTCTATTTTTTTAATAGTAATTGTTTAAATGTTAAACACAAGGCAAAGATTTCACTAAGATTAAAAAAAAAAAAACCAAAACAAAATCCCAAAACCAACAAATGACGCCAACATGGGCCATTGGGATCTCAGCCTTATCTGACATCTCTGGGATAGTACTTTAGAGTTCTTTCCAGAAAATCCACAAAACCCTTAGTTTCCACATTGATTATATCTTACCAGTTTTCTGAACAAAGGATTAAATATGTGCTAAGCTTTATCCAGTGTTGCACAGAAATTTATACAATAAGGAAACTTTAAAGGGGTTTTGTTTGCCTATTTGATGACAAACTTTTTATATGTAGATTTTGTGTTTACTTCAAAAAAATACTGGTCTGCAAATAATGCTGTACATGTACAGAGTAAATATTCTTACACTTGCAACAAATATTTTGATTTTTATTCAAAAAACGCATTTGAATCATAGCCTGCTGTCATGATTAATATGATTACATATTACAAACAAGATTTTTGGGGCATAGCATCCACTAACGTTTCTCTAAAACACAGTATGCTCATTTTCACATTCTCCACAAAAAAAATCTCTCAAAATAGAAATTTCAACCATGTTCCAGAGAGCCATCATTCAACCTAGAGCAAGCACGTATGAACACCTGCTCTTCCACATTGGAGAAGTCTCGGAGGCAAGAAAGGCTGCCACGTGAAGCCAAGGATTACTCAGCAATGCCTGCTGTTGTCTTGAGCAAACACATTAGTCTCTTGCTTAAACAGATGCAGGTCACGTTCTGGGGGCCAACATGTGCAGACAAGACTGTTGAATTGCCATCTGTGCTTAATCTGTCACTGAAGAGCAAACAAGGCTGTTCCAGCCTTTCAAAGGAAATGCTGACTGGTAGGAACATGTGCAGCATTAAAAAGCCCTCCAGTCACAGGACTCTGTTCACTTATGCCTTCTGTTTGATTGCTTTCCTAATTAATTATTTGGCCAAGATAGCTATCTTAATCAGTATAGGCATTTATTTAAAAGATTAATTGCTAAAAAAAAATTTTGCCTTGAAGTTTTTTTTTTTCAGTACACTACTGCAGTTACGTAATTTCTGGACATGTCTGTTCTAATTAGCCATCTTCTTCTTAAAATAGTCCTGGGTTTTTAAAACATGATTCTCTGAAATTACGTGCTTAGGGATGTAAAAATGTACAAGAAGTACTTTCAAGTTACTTTATTATATTATCTAAGGGTTTTTTTAGGAGACAAATCACACCAAAGCATGGTTCCAGGAGAAATGTTCTGCCAAAACCATTAGTTTGCCAGTGGGTTTTTTAGCCCTCTTTTCTACCGTAGAGATACTTCTGTGGATTAAAAGTAGACTTTCCCTCTCCAAAATCCTTCTCTTCTCTGAAACTCTCCTACGTATATACTAATTCATGCAGCTCCCTCTATCTTATTGCCATCACCAAAGAAAGGATGTAATTTCACAAACCATGTATTATGACTCAGCTCCTGCAGCAACTAGAAAAATATATCAAATTACTTTCTCTCTAGGGGTAAGACATCACTTTGATAATTAGGCAAGACGGCAGAAAAAGCTGGTGGAAAGATCAAGACAAATCTGCATGCATTTTAAATAATATAGACAATGTATATCTGTATAAAGTTCTACTGATATAAATGCCACACTTAGTAACATAGCCTGAAAATTAATCTTGATGTGGTTTGGATTTTTGTAATTTATCTAGCAAACTACTCAGCTGCCTGTTGTCATGGGCTGGGTGCTGAGGGTAGGGAGAGAAGATAAAATATAGCCAGGCAGTTTAGCTCCCCAGACACTTAGAGGGTCTTCCTTCCCATAAAGTCACAGAAATAGTAGAATAATTTTGTTGCATCTTCCATTATGCCACAAACATACAGCAAACAGGACAATTTGCTAGCCTTTAAAAAGTCTTCGTAAGCTTGGTTCTTTCTATGAAAGAATCATTATGAAGAGAAAGACTTCTGAGAACAGTTTATTATTCTTCTCTTCCACTGCATGAAGCTCTCATGAATCTTCTGTGATCTCAGACATTTTCTGTCCAAGCACCCCCTTTTTCTGAAATTTACTGTTATATTTTGATTTGCCTCTGTCTCCTCAGATAATCTATTTTAAGTAGGTTTTCTTTTACATTTAAGTGCAAGGTATCTCTAATCTTTATTTTACTGAGGCTAAAAAGGAGAAAATTCAGCCCTAGAATGATAAAACAGGTTTTTTTAAATCAAACTGCCAAATTCAGTGGCAGATTGCACCAGCTATTGGCATCTTTCTAAACAAATCTCTCTCTTTTTTTGAGCTGTGGGCATAAAATAATCACTATATTTAATGAATTCAGGATGGTTTCATCCTCTCTATCTTCCATAGAGATAATTACATTAAAAAAAAAATCAATGTGTGGAGTTTTTTTTTAAGTCCCCAAAACATTTCTAAAATAGCTCTTATGCACGCTTTGTGGCATATCCAGATAACGTGGCAGTGGAATATAATGATCATTTTTAGCAATATTTTTGGGTGTGTGACATAGCTTGATCCTGGTCTTATAATTTATAGATAATTCAGTTTCTTAAAACTCATGCTAATAGAAATGAAAAACTATTTGGAAACAAAACCACAACATGTTCCGTTTTGCTTTTAGCGGAATCTCCCCTCTGTCACCATTTTTCTTTTCTAAACAGTGACAATTTTTCATTGTGAACCTGAACTATGCTTTAATTTTGTTTTGAAGCAGGAATACGCTCTGTTGGGCTCTCTGACTTGCTCTGCATACCAGAGATGAGCAGATGGAAAGCCTGTATTACTCCCACCAGCAGTGAGATTCAGGGGGTTGATGCTTTTCACTTCCCAGGAAATTTGACTGGCTTCAAATTTTTCTCCTCCCACTCTCAACCCACAATCCTCTTTGGGGCTGAAACCAGCCTTTTCTCTTGTTTTTTAGTTCTTGCTTCTCAGTAACAGTTAAAATCACTCCCCACCTGAAACAAGAGCTGGGATGACCCCTGGATACACAGACATTTCTATTTCTTTTGCAGTGTGCATACAGAGTTTTCTAAACAGTTTATGAATGGATTAAACACGCTGGCGTATCCAGCAGCCTCAGGTAAAAGACTGCTGTTTTGTCTGTAGAAAAATCAAAGTTTAAATTTGTTTGGAAACTCACTTACCACCATTCAGAATGCCAGAACTGGAGTGGAGATTGAAATTCAGGAATTACATGGCTGAGGGCAGATTATTCATGCTTTCTTGAACTATTTTGTTTCTTAACTATTAAGGCTATCAAACTATTTAAGACTTGTCCGAAAATGACTGCCCCTTCCCTGCCCAAATAATGTAATGCCTGAGTGCCCAGGTGCCATTTGTTAGTGAAATTGAAAGGATATTTTGAATTTAATCTGCTCCTTTCAGGCCGCGGTGGCTTAGTGCTAAAAGCTCTGCTGAACACAGACGGGTTTCAGCGCCAGGAATGAAAGCTCGGATCTGACAAAAAGCTACAATCGCAAATTAAACCTTTTTTTTTTTGCTGCAAAGGGCCTGCCACTCTCGTGGTGACAAATACGCGTTCGAGTGACGGTGACGGGACGCCGCTGCTGCCTTGCTAGGCCGCTCCCCGGGCGCTGCAGGGGCCGGGCGGCCCCGCGGCCGGCGGGCGGCAGATCGGAAGAGCACACGNAGCGGCAGCCATCGCCTCCCGCTTCCTTCCCCGCCTGCCGCCGCCCCGCCATCCCGGGAGAGCAGCGCCGCCGGCCGGGAGCAGCCTCGCCTCGGCAGCCTCTGCGCTGCCATCCGGAGCAACGCCTTCTGAAATGCGAGAGCAGAATGTAGGGGCTGGAAATTACTCATGGACAGAAGGAATAAGAGGAAAGCACCAAAAACTAACAACACGCCGGCAGAATAACTCTCCCCCCAAGCCCACCACATTCACTTTGGTTAATGCACCATCTTGTTATGTTGCCATGCTGGCTCTGTAATTACTCAAGGATTTCCATTCAAATGTTTTCCATTCAAAAGGATTTAAAAAGATAATGGTAGATAATTTAAGCCACCGTTCTGAAGAAACTGTACAGTATTGGGATCTCAAATTTGTCATGGCTGAGTATCACAACCTGTCCAGTCCTCTGACTGAAAACATCAGAACTCATGGCTGATCTCTCATGGCTTGTTCCTACCTAGATTACAAAAAATTTCTGTGGGCATCTGAAGAAGTGGATAGGCAAATACTGTATCCTGCTAATACTTCAGCAATGCATGTGTTAGTCTGCCAAAATGTTACAGTAATTTGAACTCCATAATCCCTCAGAAACCACCTTTTACTCCTGAGGCTAAAGCCGGCCATCCTGTGGATGAGGCCTGGAATTCTGCTCAGTATGACCTAAGGAACCTATCTTCCACTTTCAGGGCTGAAGATAATTTTTTGTTATTTTTCATTTGTCATGTCTGGACTGTGTTCTTAAAGTCCTGCAGGGGAAAACTGATTTTTTTAGATGTCTAAAGAGGTGGACTAATTCCCATTGCAGGTTTAAGTATGGAGAGTTTGGCACAGACCAAAGTTGTTTATTCCATCTGGTATCCTGTTGTGTTCTCAAAATACGTTTTTATTCATGGGGGAACAATTATTTCATATATGTGCAGTTTTTATTGGTAGTTCACTAGTTTGTAATTTTAAGCATTACCCATTATCAGTTGTAATTGTCACTATAGTAACCTGTCTTCAGGTGTTTGTAACTAAGCCTGGACTGAAGTTTTCCATCTTAGATATGTTCTTCAGTTTTAACCTTTGAGAACATTATGATCAAATTTATTTTAGCTGTTTCTGAGAATATGAAAAAATATCATGTCCCTGTTAAAAACCTTGTGCTCCTTCTTTTTCAGCCTCCTGCACTTCCTCTAAAGGGCAGGAACTCGATGTTGAACTGCATGACTTTTATTTTACCTTTTACACTTCTTTTGTTGAGAATAAAAAATACACCAGTATTTTTTCTTACATTTATGAACCTTTTTAAAAAAGGTGCAGTTTAGTTATGACTATAGGAGATTTGCAAAGGTTTTACAGTTTGGCTAAAGATTCCACCAGCTCTAAGTACATGAGTGCTATCCACACAGACACATTTACCAGCTCATATTCCAGGGCAGGGTTGAAAGGACTACAAAAGGATTTGGGCATCTCTGATCCCTTGCAGGCTGACTTGAGAGTGTGGACTAAATTCAGCATAAGAAGCTCACTACTGTGCTGCTACCAACAAAATAGTTTGAACTTTATTTTGTAATAGTTTCTCTCTAGGAGGAGAGAAAAGTTGGTTCAAACAAGGAAAGGAAAGACACACAGATAGCAATAAAGTTTCTGAAGCTGCATTTGGACTTGAGGCCTACTGACACAGCATAGTTTATTTCTATATAGCTCTGTCCCTTCCCACCCAAATATAGCCTCATCCAGACTGCTGGCTTCAAGTGGTTTTCAGCCCTTGCTGACTGCAAGCATTGCATTGAAAAGCATTAGTTCATTCAGGTTAAAAAGATTCCAAGTCCATATTGGAGGTATACACAAGAGTGCCTTGTGTGTTTTACTCTTCTCATGCAGACAAATGCTTCTGGTGGCAGTGAGTTGGAAACAGAGAAAACATTGAACAGCTCAATCTAGGAATATTAGAGAAGATGACTGAGTAAGGAGTCTAAATAGAAAACATAAGTTTGGGAGAAAGATGGCTTTAGAGAAAGTACTTACCATGGA
Source organism: Urocynchramus pylzowi (assembly GCA_013397555.1). NCBI lineage: Eukaryota > Metazoa > Chordata > Aves > Passeriformes > Fringillidae > Urocynchramus > Urocynchramus pylzowi. The sequence goes on from VZRH01002546.1 coordinate 887,977, forward strand.
TGAAAAGCTCCTGGATGGGGAAGGCTGGGATCTGAAAGTAATTTAATTGCAATCTTTGTAAACAACTATATCATTTTCAAATACTGGATACTTATCTCCTAAACATTTATCAAAGCAAGGTGCCCAAATCTCTATTCTGACATAGCAATAACAGCAGTCAGACAGAATGATAATCAGTCTGGGGCTTTGCAGTCCCAGATTAGATTTCATGGATTTTGAAAGATGTTGCATTCTTTTGTTTTTGTAATGATATCAATACATAATAAAGCATAAATCATTTGGATAGCTCATTTACAAAAAAACCTTAACCGAAACCAAATTTCCATTGTTTGGATTTCTTCTAAGCATATCCTTAATGTAGCAATTTCTTAAAACTGTGTGGCATAATTTGATTAATGTTTACATTTCAGATGCATATTCTAAGCCATACCTCCCATTTAAACTGCAATTCCTATGGAATTTTATTGCTTTTTGAAAAGTTCATTCATGATCAGTAGGAAGGTAAATGCAAGGGAGAATTACTATGCTCTCAATTAATGGTGTGGAACTGTTTTTTTTAGTGGAATCACAGATTTGCTAAAGTAGTGCTTAGCAACTAATCTGTGTTGCTAAAGGACAAAAATACAGCCAAGAGTATTTACAGTGCTTACAGAATCACACAATGGAGGCTGAGACTGACATCTGTTTGGAGATTGTGGAGCCAAACAGGTTGCCCAGGACAGGTCTCAAAGATCCAGAGATGGAGATGCCACAGCCTCTCTGGGCAATCTGAGTCAGTGTTTGACGATCCTCACTGAGGTGGTAAGTATTTCTCATATTTACATGAAATTGCTTGTATTTCATTTTGTGCCCCTTGCTTCTGGTCACCACTTGGGCACCAAGAAGGATCTCCAACTCTGTCTTCTGTACTGTCCTCCTTGGATGTTCACAAACATTCATAAGATCTGCGTCAGGCTTTCTTACTCTTTACCAAAATGCTAAACCAGTGGCTGCAAGGTTCTTCTCAGCTTTTATTTGGTCCCTCTTTGTATGCAGTACCTAAAATGAAGCATTGATCAGCCTGATCTCTGGCCTCTGGCACATAAGACCATGGAAAGGAAGAGACACCACCTTACTGTGCTGCTTGCATGATCTACTCCCAGGGAGAAGGAGCAGAGAGGTGTCACTTGTTCTGTCAATATCCCATTCGGTAAATGAAGAATGGGCCTCTCTCGTCAGGCCCCACTGCTAGGATATAAGGAGTAGTAAAAATGGTCTTTCTTCTCCATTAGTGTGCAATAGAGAGATATTGCCAGGTCTGTGGACTGCCATTAATGGCATTCCATAGCAATATTCTGTCAGGCTCATTTACTAAATTGAGTATATATTTAATTATGTACAGTAAAAATATTAGTGATTTAGATTTTTGTGTAATGAGCTTTTTTTTAGTGTGAACACCAAGCTGATCTTTACATACCATCAGATGCCATCAGAAATACCTATTAAGACACAGTTCACAATAAATTCCTGTTTTAGGAAGTGTGTATTTTGGGTGATATTAAGAAGTTTATTTGGGAGGCCTTCTGGTGATGTGCCACAAATTTTAAAGTATTCAGTCAACTTGAAATTATTGGCTACTGGTTGTCTGAAGAACTTAAATTGTAGTTTGATAAATAAGATAAATTCAAAAGGTTACCATAAAGTTAAGGTTGATTCATCCTCTTAGGTGTGAGAGCACTTTAGAGCAAACTATTTTTCTATATTAGCCTTCATGAAAAAAAAAAAAAAAAAAAAAAGAGGGGGGGGGGG
>VZRH01002546.1:897853-922034 GCA_013397555.1 Urocynchramus pylzowi
TATATATATATATATATATACTGTCAAAATTGAATGGTTTTAGTTTTATTCCTGTGACTGCTCTTACATGCCTTATATTCATTGAACTTCCATTCTTGAAGCAAACCATTCTCAACAATGAATTGCTGGAATACAGCATTGTCAGGAAACTGGGACTAAAAAGTTCCTTACCTAAAATGAGGGCTGTCTGAAAATTGTTCCCTTCTCCATTCCTTTGCTAGTTAAAAAATGGTGTGGACAAAGTCCTGCTCACTAACTTTTTTCTGTACCACATAGCACTGAATTTTTAATTTACAGGCACAAAAAGGTGAAAAACAAGTCAGCTAGCTAGCAGAGAGTTTCAATAAATTTACTTACTGAAAAATCGAGGTTAAATGATGTGAGGTACATTACATTGCTTACTGAAAGGTTTTTTCTGTATGATGTAAGTAAAAACATCTGATAAACAAAACTGTAAATTGGTACAAAAGGAGACAAAGGGAAAGAAGCAGAGCTGGAAAAGGTTAAAAGGAAGGATTCAGAAAGAAACTATTAGATCATAGTAATTCAAGAATTTGATTTTTGAAAATATTTTATTAAAAATTCTGAAATATAATGCTTAGCTGAGCTAAATTTTACTTCTCTAAAAGACTGCAGTCACTAGTTAATTTTATGTTTCTCATAGCTTGTTTAGTCAAGAAAGAACACTTTTGGATAAAAAGAAGAAACACTACAAGACAAATGTTTGCCCTTTTGAGTTGTGCATACGTTTTGAGCATGACATAAAGAGTCATTCCTTTTGTAGCCTACCTGAAGATGAAGAGCTTGGAGGCTTTCAGGGAGCGGCAATGGAATGTGATCCAAGTTATTGTCAGTGATATAAAGATGCTGCAGTTCATCCAGATTCTAGAGGAAAATGGAAGAAAACAGGGTCAAATGACAGATATATTTGAAAATCTCTGGCAAGTAAGTTTGAAATCTATCACTGCAATGAGCACCACTGGGTAGCAAAACATTTTGTTTCAAAATGATATGGTGAAAAGACAGAAATTCAAAGACAGTAATGAACTCTGATTTGTAAAGGCTGAGAATGTTGCCGATAGGTGTTCAGATTAAAATGAAGGGGAGAAACATTTTTCAAATATCTACAGAATTATTAAAGATGCAATTTTAATGATGACATTGTTTCCTTTCTTTTGTGACAAGGCTACTCAATTTTGCAGAAGTGTATTGTATTGAAGCAAATGATATCTGTATAAGAAATGCCTGAGTTAAAAATACATTTCTCATTCCATTTCAAAAGGTAAATAATTTTCTCTCTTGACTTGTTGGAGGAATAAGTGCTGAGAAATCTGACAGACACCATAGCTAGGCTGCTCACAGTGGTCTTTGAAAAGTCACAGGGATCAGGAGAAGTGCCTAAGGACTGGAGGCAAGCCAGTGTCACCCCTATCAACAAAAAGGGCAAGGTGGATCTAGGGAACTACCATCCAGTCAGCTTCACCTCCATCCCTAGAAAGGTGATGGAGCGCCTCATTCCAAAGGCCATTTTGATCCCCAGGAATGATAAGAAGGTGATCAGGAGTAGCCAGTATGGATTCACTATAGGTAAATCATGCTTGACCAACCTGATTGCCTTCTAAAATGAAACAACTACCAGAATGGATGAGGGGAAAACACGGAATATTTTCTACCCTGACTTCAGCAAGGCTTTCAATGCTTTCTCTCATAGTATACTCTTAGCAAACTCAGGAAGTATGGACTGGAAGAGTGGAGGGCAAGGTAGATTGAGAACTGAATGAATGGCAGATCCCAGAAGGACATAATAATCAATGGCACAGTCTAGTGGAAGGTCTGCCACTAATGCTGTCCCTCAAGGTTCAGTGCTGGGCCCAGGATTGTTTAACATGTTCATCAGTGAGTTGGGTGGAGGGACTGATGCCTCCTCAGCAAGGTCACTGATGACACAAAGCTGGGAGGAGTGGCTGATACTCCAGAGGGCTGTGCAGCCCTCCAGAAGTACCCCAACAGGCTGGAGAGATAGGCTGAGAACAACCATCTGAAATTCAATAAAGGCAAATGCAGGGTCCTGCACGTGGTAAATAATAACCACCAGTAGAGACTGGGTGCCAATCTGCTAGAAAGCAGCTCTGCAGAGAAGGACCTGGGTGTGCTGGTGGACAACAAGCTGTCCATGAGCCACCAGTGCCCTCGTGGCCAAGAAGGCCAATGGAGTCCTGAGGTACATTAGGAGCAGCATTGCCAGTAGACCAAGGGAGGTGACCATGCCCCTCTGCTCAGCCCTGGTGAGGCACACCTGGAGTGCTGCGTCCAGTTCTGGGTTCCTTGGGACAAGAGAGAGACATGGAGCTCCTTGAGCAGGTCCATTTGAGGGCTACAAAGATGATTAGGGGACTGGAGCATCTCTCTTATGAGAGTAGGCTGCACTTCTAACCACATCCTCTGGAGAGAGGAAGAAAGTATTTTCCAATTACACCCAAACTTACTTTAAACGCCTCATTTGGTATCCCTCTGCGACCAAGCCTGTTCTTACTAACATCGATGAATGTTAAGGTAGATGGCAACTCAGGGAGTTGCCTTATCCTGTTGTCACGGAGCACCAACTCCTGAAGTTGGGGCAATCTTCGGAAGGCATCCCTGTGGATATCTGATATGAAGTTTGCAGTCAAATCAATCCTCTTTAAATGGTCTGCCAGAGAAATAAGATACAACAGAATTATAAGAATGTATTTCCTGAAATTTAAAAAAAACCTGCCTGTGTCATTCTTTATACATCTTTCAGTGAAAGACTTCAAAGTTGAGTTTTAAGATTTCGGTGTGTTTTGGGAATCTTATAAATTATTATCTTTTGGAAAAATGACACTTAAAGGGAAATAAACATATTTCCTACTACTTTGTTCTACATTTCTTTATTTAAACACTTTGCTGTATGTAAGAAATTTGATATATTGACTTCTTTATAAAATTTACTCAAGCACTTTTTCCAATTAAAAAAAAGACAAAATAAAATTGAATATTTGGAGGGGCTTTTTAATTTTCTAAAGATATAGCATATATTCTAAAGATAAGCAAAAATATCAATGATCATTGTTATTTATAATAGTTCAAAAGTTTGACAGAGAATCTTCATCTAATGTATGGACCTTTGTGCTCCAAAGTAGCAAAATGCATGTGCATTTATGTGTAAAATTTGCCATTCTCAAACATTATATAAAATATATGACTATATTTTTGGTTGATATGAGCCAGAAATAATCAAAATTAAAGCTGATTTCAAGAATACTGCTATCCATACTTAAGTTAGCAAAGTCATTTCTGCTGATCTTCTTGATTCTGTTATAGCGTGAATAGAAATACGTGGTTTTCTTAGGCAATGGTGGAACAGCATGAAGGTCACGATCATCACAGTACACTGTGGTCCCTAGGCATGTACACAAAAGGCAAGTGGGAAGACCTATCAAAGAATTTAAAAGAAAAAAACTTTGTTAGAAAGGACATGAATTAAAATCATACATAAATTACTACAATGAAATGCTCACATAAGCAGCTAATGATCAGTCTTTGTCTACGGTAAAGTTCACTTCCCATTCTGCTTTGATCACCAAATCATATAATTGCAACACTAAAGTGATTCAATTATTTTTATAATTAATTTATTTTTCCCCTTGTATCTAGAATAACAATTAACTTGTTCAAATAAATTGTTTCTCAGACTGTAATAGAATATTTGGTGACAGCAACCAGCCAGAAGTTGTTTTCCCTTTAAGCTAGCAGGTGCATACTTCCATCTAGATGTAGGAATAATAGGTAATGAATGATATTTTCCACTTAATCTGTCTCTCTGTCACTCTCTTTCTCTCCTCCCCCTCCCTTTTTATATTTCTTTTTACCTCCCTCTTTCCCTCCCTCACATTTACTGTTAAATAAAATCCATCCTATTGACTTTGGAATATGGTCTCATTTACACTTTAATTCAGGCAGAGGCATCCCTCTAACAATTTTAATAACTGGATTGTAACACTTGTAACACTGACTTTTTGATACATCTTTTATGAGTATATTATAAGTATACATTATGAGTATAAATCAGCATATCTGTTTATCAGTTTTTAATCCCACAGAAATACTTTTCTGTTTCATGTTTTCCTCCTCCTTGTAGCAGATGGGGTGGTTTGGTCTTGTTATTTATAGAATAGTAGGATAATTCAGGAATATGAAAATGTTTTTCTAGCAGATTAGTTTTTTCTCCAGGTCAGATGGGGCTACATGAGGGAGGTGTGCCTTCTTAATTTGCCCCATTACCTGTAGGTTATTGAGGTGCCTTTTGAGGTAAGATTAAAGAATAAGAAACCAGAGTACTCTTTTATTTTTTTGTGATAATCTCTACTTGGACATCTCGGAATACAATTTCCCTAGAGATAAGGATCTCTTCATGCTTTCCCTAACTTTCTCCACATGAAAGATTAAATTGGCTGCAGAGAGTAGGTCTGTTACAGGGAAAAAAATGTTCACACCTTGAACTATTCCGGCAAATCTAGGCCTAAATGAATATTGAATTAAGGATGGCTGACATTTTTTTCATAATATTGCAACATAGTACCATAGTATGGGGAAAGGGTTTCACCCTGTCCTATTTTTGATCTGGGAGGAGTGGTATTTTTCACCTATGTCTGGTGGACACTGAAAAAAAAAACAGAGGTAGGGGAAGAATTCAAAAAGATATCAACAAGAAAAATGAGCTTGGCTTAATGTTACTGAGACTTGTAGTCTTTTTTTCAGTACCAGGCCAATAGCAGCAACATCTGACAGGAAAATATGTTGCTAAAAAAAAGGAAGACAAAAGAGAAATCTGATTTGATATATTACTGTCTTGAGCATTTCTTTAGTTGATGCACTACTTGATTTGCATTCAGTACTCAAAAATGTTGACAGATATAGATTGCATCATATAGAATATTTACAGGATATAATGCAACATGTTCTAATTTTCAAAATTGAATGAAAAGGTATGGGCCTTCTTTTGTCTTTTTTCCTGGAATCTCCTTGGAAGTTCTCATTCCATTTTGATTTGTTTTGACAGTGTATATTTTTGCTTGGTCAAGCTCACCTATAGTATGTACCAAAATAAGACTATGAATTATTAACTTCACTGAATACACAATTTTTGAAGCAGGAACTGTGGGTTTTATGTTTGGGGTTGTTTCTTTTTTTTTTTTTTAACATTTCATTTTTCTTCCATGACATTCAGCTGTAGTGTTGGGCATAGTAGAAAGTAGGATTTTCCTGTTACTGTATATTGATCACCATACAACACAAAGATCCGTCACAGAAATTGATAACTCTAGTGAACTTTACCTACTATAATTTAAAGAAGCTTATGAAAAATGCCAAAAATTAGCAGTGCAAAATTTGTGTGGGAGAGGGACAGATTATGTTTTGCAATTTTAATTCCCCTGCAAGATTTATAAAGTTCTTATTTCACTATAGATACTCAGAAGAACTGAAAATTGTCTCCACTAAAAATTTCTAAGTAGCTCCCTTTCCTTAAGTTTTTCAGTTTATAGCTTTCATGGTCAAAAATTCTTCAACATTTTAACTATACTTTGTATGAATACATTTATAAAAAATGTAGTAAATCATTATAAGTTAAGATGGTTGATATTGATAATGATATGGAAATCTAAAAGACAAGTACTGGTAGCATTGCCAACGATCAGCAAATTTTCAAGTTGTGAATATTCACTGGCACAGTTGTTTTCATAGTGAAATAGTATGGAAACCTTTTGACTAGGTACCTATCTGACTTTGGAGAATTCAAGATAGGCATGTTGTATCTTTTTTCACGAAGAGACATACAGAAATTATGTACTTCATTTTCAGTAAAAAAGGAAATAAAATGGGCTTTCTCAAAGTCAATGCTACAGACAAAAAAAGTTCTCTTTCCTACTAACCATCTTGAGTCTGGGGTCCAAGAACCCCTGACCCCTGTGCTGAAGACCCATCAATTATCTTTGGTGTTGATGCTTCATCCTCAGTTTCTTCTGTCAATGGGCCAGAAGAATAACTCACTTGAATTACAGAAGGTAGTTTGGTCCCAGCATCTGTCTAGGGAAAATTAAAAGGAATTGTTACTGTTTACTTCCCTTGGAAGCTGTTTCTCTTCCAGTTATTCATATTCTTCCACTAGAGGTCACATATTTTCTGAGATTTAGTGCTTGAGCTGCATTTTATCCAGGAACTATAATGAATTCTGATGATATATAAACAATTCATGAAAATCCAACATACTTGTTCACTTTTAATCTCAGTGGTTTGAGTGGGTTTTTTTTGCATGCACACATGCATATACTTCATTACTGAGAATATATATTAGCAAAACTATTTTTCCATATTTATTTAAAGATAAATTATATTTGTGATAAAAATTGATAAACTGTGTGTGAAAATGAAAATTTGCTGTGAAATATCAAAAAGGTGCAAGTAATTTGCCATAAAATTGCAAATTGTACCACATAAATCCAAATCTAATATAGGTCTGCAGGCCCTGCTTAGAACACTAACATGATTTAAAAATATTACTAAATAATTCTGAACATGATTTAAAAATATAACTAAATAATTCTGAACCCCAACTTCACATACAACTTTCTACTATGTCAAAGACTATGGTTAACTTCATTTATTAGTAGCTGTATTATGTAGTATGAAAAACTGATATAGAGAAAAATATTGGATAAAACCTTGGTTTTAAAACACATAAATTATGGAAGATCCTTGCATGGAACTAGAAAACTTATTTTTTGTCCTTCACTCTACATAATTAATCAAAGCAGTAAATTTTGTCAGGTTAACTCTAATTCTAAAAATTGTATTCTGTTGATTTTCCTATATGACAATTCAGGATAAAAATTAAGATGTAGCAATTTTTTTGTACCACATCACTGCTCATAAAAAGAGTATTGCAGACTTGCCAGGCTTGTTGCAGAGGCATCTATGTTAGCAAAGAGGCAGAGATGTTGTCTGTAATCACCCATAGTTGTGTGATCTTTGCAAGTTACTTTCCCATCTTCATTTCCCCACGTGTAATAACATTGTTCAGCTGAGCCAGAGTCCCTTTTGATAGTGTGCTCTTTATTCTTTAAATCCAAAACAATTAATTAGTGTCATTGTAGGGTTTTGCACATCTGAGGTGCTGTTAAAAATGTAGGTAATGCATTTAACCCTGCAGGTACTGCCCCCCTGTGCTGCAGTTAGCACTCCTTATCTTTGTCTAAGACACAGCCAAATATAGGAATTTTGTCACAGTATCATTCCAAGTGCAAAGGCACCAAAGCCCAAAATTCTGCTTCAGTTTTCATCCACTGCAGCTTTCTGTCACAGCACCACCACAAAACCACTGAATCCCGAGTCTTTCATCTGACCAAGCACCTCCTTTTTTGACACCATCCCACAGCTCCTGCTTTCTTTGCTGTCTCCATGAAGAACCAGTTGTTGAAATCAATCACAGAAGTGTTCATAAATTCTAATTGTAAAAGACAGGTAACAAGTAATTGACTGAGCAAATACTTATAATTTTTAAAATTTGATTTTTGTATGTAGACTAAAGAAGTTAAAGGAACTAAACCATCTAACATCTGGATTCCAAGTACAGGCAAATCTTTGCTGCCTTTGATCCCTATTTTAATCTCTTTGTATGTATATATATATATTTAATATGTAACCAACAGCTCGAGGAATGTGATTCTGCCCTTCTACTCTGTTCTTGTGAGACCCCACCTGCAGTACTGCATCCAGCACTGGAGTCTCCAGCACAAGGAGGACATGGGCCTGTGTGGAGCAAGTCCAGAGGACAGCCAAGAAGATGAAGACAGGCTGAGAGAGTTGGAGTTGTCCAGCCCAAAGAAAAGTAGCTTTCAGTTCCTAAAGGGGACTTACAAGAAAGCTGGAGAGAGACTTTTCAGAAGGACATGTAGTGATAGGACAAGGGGGAATGTCTTGAAGCTGAAACTTTTATGCATTATAACATTATTTACTGTGAGGATGCTGAGGAAATGGTTGCCCAGAGAAGCTATGGATTCCCTTGCTCAAGGCAAGGTTGGATGGGGCTTTGAGTAACCTGGGCTAGTTGAAAGTGTCCCTGTCCATGGCAGGGGGTTTGGAAGTAGAAGTTCTTGGTCCCTTCCAACCCAAACAATTCTATGTACTGTGAAACTTTTGGAAAAAAACACTTTACATCTCTTAATAGACTATCTTGCAGCATAGCTATATATCATTACAAGCAGTACTAAGCATTATGATCCTGGATTGCCTCAGAACATCTAAATAACTACCTAAAATTTAATTTTTTTGTGCATAAATAATTTGGTTTAGGTTATATAATGGCAATAGGTTCAAATATTTTATATCAAGCAGTTTCACTGAAGACAGAGAACATGAAAGCAATAAAAAACAGTAAGCACTCTGAACCATACAGGCTCGGATTTTGACTAAGAACATTTTACGTTTTCTGTATATTCTTTAGTTGTATTCTACTAAGCCACAGATGCTCTTACTAATTAAGAGTTTATGGATAAAAATGCCCCAATACAAAGTTGCAAAGGTCACAAAATGCAAGGTAATCAAATGAGCAGGATGACCTTCAGCTGAACTGAGTGACTTGAGTTGATGTAAGTGAGTAAGGATGTACCTTGTCCTTTTGTACAGACAAATACACAATGTTACCATCTGCAGCACTGACAGTAGACAGCTTAACCAGGAATGGACTTGGGGACAAATCAAAAGAAGGCTTTGGGAACAAAGGAAATGGGACAGCTGTTCTCCGAATGGAGGAAGCCTAGAGGGAGAGATACATTCCAGACTTTTATTGACCCAGGTTAGTGCTGCACTAAAGTTCTTGCACATGCTGTCTCCTTCTTCACTAGATTTGTGGAAATCAGATAAGAATCCCTCTTCTGAACTTTTGAATGAAATCCAGAGATTTTAAAATCTGTTAATGTCTTTATATGCAATTTTTGTTCTACTGAAAATAATGTTCTGGAGAAGAGTATTTTCAAGATAGACTTTGTAAATAGGCTTCAGACCAAAGATAATTTTCCTTTCATGTGTTATGGGGTTTGGGTCATCTACACTGACTGCCACCTCTCTGCATATTTGGAGCATGCTTTATGGAACTTACTATCTTGGGATTTGTTATTTACTTTATGCTTTCTGAGGGGTCTTAGTTGATTAATCACTGCAGCTGTTGGGTAGCAAAGAGGAGGTGTTAACCTCTAGTACTTTCATTTCTACATTGTTATCTCTTTCTTACTGTAGGATGTTACCTAGATTTGCAGATACAGTTGAAAGTCTCCCAGCAGTTTCCCTGCAAATGCACTATGTCTGAGGTTTAGGGAAACTGTTCCAAGTAGTTAGCTTTATCTGTTCAGTGTTCTGCACTTGTGAGTGTCATAAGAAAATAAAAATTATTGATGTTGACTTAATGATGTTGCAATTTTTATACTTGTAACAGAGTAGGAGTTCACTGATATATGTGTTTTACATACCAGACCCAGAGCATGGACAGTGTTTTCTTGCTGTACATAACTTGGACTTGAACCAGTGACCTAAAGGTAAAAGTCTGTTTCCCATTATTGGTCATCTGATCCATGCAGCTTTGTATCTTTTAAAAGTTTGATAAATCGTGCAAGATTGTAACAAGACAAAGATGTTTCTTGGACTATATGCTGTACAGAATAATCCCTCATTTTCCAGATGTTTGTTTATTTTTGGCGATTGGACTTTAATAAAGAAAAAAAAAAGTTGAAACATAAATGATTGTATATCATTTAATGGCATTATTTTCCATAGGGTTTTTTTTGGAGGGAGGTGGGAGCCTGGAATTCAACAAGAAGTAGACTTGTATTTCATCTGGTACTTTAAGAAATACTCTTTGTGAAAAATCACAAAGCAGGAAGAACATTGCAGAAAAATACAATAAAGTATGTTTCTCTTTGCCAATATCTACAAGTCTTCAAATAATAATCTGCCTTCCAAGACAGAAGGGGTATCACATTACCTATTTTTAGCCATCTATGTGGTTAATAGTTACCCTACACTGTCTTTGGAATAAATCAAGAGATTTAGAGAATACCAGTGCAGATTAGTCCCAGAGCATGCCAAAGGACAGTGATATCTTTCCTGAGATTGCATGGAGTACCTGCTTTTTTCTCCATCCTATATTTATCCAATGTGACTCCATTTTCTAAAGTTCTTAGTGGGGCTGGCCAATTTAGAGGTACTTTCAGACCAGGAAGTCACAAAAATTAAGAATGCAGAAAACAGAACACATCAGTAAGTGACAAAATCAATTTTATCCCAGGTATATCCAGCTTGCAAGTTGGATTGCAATGCCCACAGGCTGGGCATTTTGTTTATATTAGCATCGCTTCACAATCAGTACAGAATGAGACAAAACTTCTGAAAAGCAGCTCCAGACATTGGCTACAGAAATCCCTTTTAGGGTGGGCTCCTTAGGTATCTGTATCTCACCACTGACAGTAAAAGAGGTGAAACAAGCAAAAGACTTGGAGAGGCTCAGGAGTTTATTTTATGTGTCTTTTTTTATGTGTCTATTTTATGTCTACATCTTTTAGGATCAAAGCTGATGTATTACATGTGATAAGTTTAAATCCACAGGAAGTTTGAAGTGTATTCTGTTTCAGTGTTTCTTTTACTGCAAAAAATACATTTAATACACAAATAAAAATTCAAAACCTAAAAAGAGGCATTTTAACCTTGAAGAGACAGTTGTTCTACACACTGACCCATCAAAAGGAGCTGGTTTATCCCATAGCTGTTTTGAAACTACCAAAGGCTTACAAGAAAATGTCTAATTATGGTAGAAGTTATTTGTAGAATCACAGAATGGTTTGGGTTGGATGGGACCATAAAAATTATCTATTTTCAACCCCCTTGCCACAGGCAGGGAGGTTCGCTTTCCTTTCCAAAAGTGGCCTAAACTTGTTCTCGAAATTTGCATTTGAAGACTTCTTTTCTCCTATTGCTCTATCTTAAAAATAAATAAAATTGTTAGTCACTGCAGACAAGTGAATAACAAGAGCTGTAGTCAAAACCTTTCTGAAAAACTAGAAAAATTCCTATTTGGGGATAAAGCTTCAAATGATAAGTTTGATTCTCTGATCAACTCTGTGGCTATCTGACTTGTACATTACTTGTACCAATTAATGGGGTTTTTTTCAAAATGTATATGATGTTCTGAAAAGTCCTTGTATATCCACTTTGAAGTCTCTTATTTAATCAGATCCCAACCACAAAGACAGGAACAGCAGTGTGAGCCTCTCTCCAATCTGCAGAATAGCAAGAGTGAGTTCTTGTTCAAGCATGGCTCCTCTTCGTGTGTGTTGTGCCAACAGGAGAGATAGTTTGTGTGTATGCACACAGACATGAGCAAATGTGTGTGTGGAACTCAAGTTCTGAGCTTTGTGCAGGCAGCAAAATGCCCTATTATTAGTTTGATTCAAATTCAACAAGCTATCAACTAATGCTAATCAAAATGCATCAAATATTAGACTTTCACTGTGTTTCTTTCTGCATATTTTGTGGATCATATTTTACAGCTCACCTCTTTTGTGTAAACAGACCCAGACCAACCTGTATTAAACTCCCTTGCTTTTCTGCTTACTCACTGCTAGGCAAACCATTCTTAATTAAGTGCTCCTTTGCTTTTCAACCTCACTGATAGCCTATCCTAGCAATGAAAATATTTTTCTAATGCTCCTATATTTTTTTAACTTAGTTTTTCCTACCTAAAGAAAAATTGACTGATTATATTTAACAGACACTGTGATAAAATTGCAGTGCCATTTCATTAGGCATTAGTAGCTGATGTGCATAAGAATCTCTCTCCACAATTTGTTTTTCTCACCCATTTTCCGAACAAAGTTTGGAAAAACTTTCCGAACAAAGTTTTATTTTCAAAGAGGGAAAAAGTGATAAGCTCAGACAATAATTCCTTTGAGAGTCTGACTTGATTCTAGTCATTTTAAAGAAGGAAATCTCTCTTTCTATATGCTTTCAGAGCAGTTGGGAGACCCAGTCTTGACTGTGGCCTCTGGACCCTATCATGATACAAATATTAGTTCAAAATACTAATGAACTGTAAAGAACAGGGGAGATACATCAGCTCATGTTTATACTGTTACTGTCTGTTTCAGAAGATAAATCCAACACAAAGTTTGTACACTTATGGTGACATTTCTTTGCCATAGCTTTCTCCTTGAGGACCTTGGAATTCTTTCCTTGTTAATAGGCTTTTTGTTACACTGCTTTTTTTAGCCATTATCTGTGAAAGAGTTGATACTGCTACCTTAATGTCTCTATGCACATTTTATTTCTGAGTGATATATTACTTTAAGTTTTTCCAGTAATAATTTCCATTTGAATGCAAAGCATTTGCTAGGTCTTCTGTGTCTCACTAACCTGGGATCTTGAAAGCCATAGATTTTATAATCTGTAATGTCACCTAACACTTGACAATGCATAGCTTTGATTAAGGATTCAATACAATTCTCACAAGTAATTTACAGCTACAATTACTTTCCCAAATTAAATTGTAAATTACTTTGCATGTAATTTACAATTATATGCAAATATTTGCATTAAAAAACGTATTCCATGTATACATTACTAACCTTTCCCAACCTTAAGATTATTCCGGAATCTATGACAAAAATAGACTTCAAGTGAAGAATATCAAGAGCCATTATCTAGAAATGTTTTCAGAAAAATGTTTTCAATCCAATGAAGTGTGTGTATATATACACACATACACTCTACACAAGAAACAAGACTTCCAGACTATGGCAATTAGCAAAGAAGTAATGAACTTGGACTCAGTCACTCTTAGTTAACTGTATTAAGATGAAATTCTCATACTAAGCCTGAAACAGATGTCTAGGGTTCATCAAAAATAATTTGAGGAAGACAGGTGTGTGGGGTCAGGCTGGGATGGAATTAACTTTCCCCATGTCATTCCTCAGTGCTGTGCTTTGTGTTTTCAGCTGAAAAGGTGTTGATAATGCACCATTGCTCAGTGACTGCTGAGCAGTGCTGGCACAGCACCAAGGCTGTCTCTCCAACATTCCCCTCTCACCAGCAGGGCACGGGTGGTCAAGATCTCAGGAGGGGATAGAACCTGGACAGGAGACCCAAGCTGAGCAAAGGGATATTCAATATGGCATCTGGTCAGCAATAAGAGCTGAGAGAAAGGAGGCAGTGAGGGTAGGGGGTGGGCTTTATTATTAAGGTGTTTGTTGTCAGGAGCACCTGCTACACGTACTCAAGTCCTGCTTCCCTGCAAGTGTTTGGCCCTCACCTGCTGACAGGAAGTAGAGGATAAATCTGTTTTTCTTTGCTTCTGCATGCAACCTTTGTTTTCCTCCATTAAACTGCCTCTATGTCAACTCACAAGTTTTTAACCTTAATTTCTTCCCCTGTATGTCTGAGAAGGGGGAGTGAGAGAGCATTTTAATGGTCACCTTGGTAGCCAGCTAAGATCAACTGACCTCAACAGATATCCCAAGAGAATGATTCATACTTGTCTTGGAGCATGGTATTGGGATGCCAAGCCTAATTTTAACCAGATAGAATGAGTGGAAAGAAGTACTTTCTAATTATCTTCAGGTCTTTCCACACTTTGGTGCTTATACATTGAATGTGTGATTACAGTACCTAATAGTCTGGAAAAGGACATGCTGACACAGGTGCTTTAGTTTAACTCCTTGAGGTGCACAGGTTAATTTCTACTTCAATTCACATTGAAATTAGAAAGAGTAGCACACTAAATGCATCTGAAGTACTAGAACTTGTCAGTCTCCTGGATCTTCTGCTAATCAGCTGGATACACAACCTTGGTAAAGTTTGCATTTTGCCAATGAGTCTAAAAATGGATTAAACAGAATGGCTTATATTTCGACATAGCTGATTTTTCAAACCTTCTGGAAAAGGACATGCTGACACAGGTGCTTTAGTTTAACTCCTTGAGGTGCACAGGTTAATTTCTACTTCAATTCACATTGAAATTAGAAAGAGTAGCACACTAAATGCATCTGAAGTACTAGAACTTGTCAGTCTCCTGGATCTTCTGCTAATCAGCTGGATACACAACCTTGGTAAAGTTTGCATTTTGCCAATGAGTCTAAAAATGGATTAAACAGAATGGCTTATATTTCGACATAGCTGAGTTTTCAAACCTTAAATTGAAGACAGCAACAACAGAAAACGCTATTTGAGTTTTTTCTCCACTGTTTCAGAAGTCTGAAGAAATGATTCAGACCTCTCTAAAGAGAAATTCAAGTCTTAAAGAGTTACTGCACACAGGCTAGATCTGTTGAAGGCATGCTGTTTTCTGGGTCTCTGTGGTATTGCTCATCATGTAAACTATGCATAATAAAAACTAACCTGTGACCTTGAATAAATATTGAATTTTACACATAGACCCACTTGTGTTTTCAGATCAATATGATAACAATATTTTAAGCAGTAAAGTCATAACCACAATCAAGAAATCAAATTTATTCTGCTTAAAAGTTGAGTGACAATAATATCAATGTTATAAAATATAACTTGCAAGACTGACATGCTCTATCAAATAATACACTGACATGTTTATAAAATTTGCTTGATTTCTACAGCACTGACCACTCATATCTCCTGGGATATGGGGAACTATGAATGCTTAGGATTCTCTGGGGTGGTAAATGGTATTAGGAATGTAAGCAAAAAAAAAAGGTTTTGGCTAAATATCTATAAAAAAAAAAAGGCTCTCACAGGGAGGTCCATACATATGCAAAACAAAACTCTGTTCAGCTGCTGTGATGGATGAACTTCACCTGATGAATTTTAAAAAGGCTGTCTGAAGAGCTCAGTAATGGAAGATAATCCTGCTCTGGAAAAGAAGATTAACAGTTTACCCTGACTCTGCCTATTCCATGCCTTAAAAAAAAAAACCAAAACAACTCATGTTGGGATCTCTTGTATCTTTTCTTGTTGGGTGCAACATCAGTCATCCTGAATTTCCTTTCAGCTGGAAAAGAGCATCAAGGCCTTGCTTTATCTCTATCCTTCACTCAGAGACTTGGAAAGGGCCACCCCATGTTTTGGTGTTATAGGACATCACAGAGAGAGCACAGCACAGGAGAATCCCACCTACCATTAAACACATTACTCAGAAATCTGTTGTTTGAATGAGAAAAACTCAGTGATGAGGCACATTCAAAATAACTTCTCCCATTTCTGGGAAGGAAGTAGTTTCTGTAGGAATGCTAAAGGCTTCATTTCTAAAAGCAAAGAGGGACAGAAACTGTGGTTCATTGATCAATGTGAAATAGAGCACAGCAACTAAAATTGGTAGTGATTTTATCAGCAAAGCCAGCTCAAACAGAATCAAGTGGAGCTCAAGAGTGGCTCAAGGGAAAGAGGCCAAAGGCAAGGCAAGTTCCTTACAGCAAAGTTCTTCTCAATCCCTCTTAGACTGAAAAGTTATTTCCTATAAATTATAAGGTTCTGATCTTATTTCTAACTTTTATCTCTTCAGTTCTCCTGTTTTGGAATTTAGTTATTCTTAAATTGTCTCTGTCTTTTGATTTCAAAGCTGTTATCCAATTTCTATCTCACATTGATGAAAGAATAGCTCCTGTCCCTCCTGCTGTAATCATGAATCTTTCAAAGGATCGTATTTTCATGAATTATGCATTGTTATGTGAAAAAACACTAAAATATTATATTTAAAAATGAAAATACCATTTTATTTAAATCTCATATTTTCCCCTCAACTTCTATCACACACAATCCTGAATCACAGAATGTTTGTATTATCTTCAGGCAAGTTGTGCCAATGTCTAATCAGCAGGGTGAGGAAAAAATAATGTAGTCTTTTAGTAATTGTAAAGAAATAAAGGATTGTAGAAGAGAAAGGAAGCATTTAAGTCAACAAGTGGAGTCCCTTGCTTCTACAGGCGACATATCTTACTAGCTCATACTGTATCAGAATTTCAACAGGTTTTTTTTCAGTAATTTTTCTTACTTTCCTGATTTAATTCAAATGCTTTCCCTTCCTTTTTTCTTCCTTCTGCCACTTTCCTAACAGCAAGAGGAAACATTAGCATTTGTAGCCTGACACGCTTGTAGTGAACATAAACCTGAGGAAAAATCATTTTACAACCTCATTTAATAGGAAATGCTGGAAATCCTGTCTCAGTTGCCTCCATGCATCACCCAGACAGATAAATTATGATGATGATTTCCAACAGAATTTGTGGAATTGCATGGAGACCTGCGGAAAGCATGGTACCTTTCATCTACTCTTAAAGATTACCACAAATAAAACTCAAAACAATTAGAATATATTTTGGCCATGTTTGTAGGTTAGGGGAAAAGTGAATGAACTGCAAAGGCAATAGAAACCACATGAATAGATTTGTCAGATAAGTATTTTAATGGCAAAGAAAAACTGATCAGTAACTACTGCATTCATGCACTTTGGAAAGAGAATTAATTAAGTTCTAATTACCTCTAATTGGTCAGACTGCTTGTTTTCATCATAGGCAAATGGATGAGGCAGCTCTCCATGTGGTATGTCATAGAACTCAGAATCATAAATTATGGTATCACTGATAGGGGCAGCTCCAACAGACTCAAAGATAAAAAATCCCAGAAAAACATTTACAAGGGTCTGCATTCTGTTTTCTTTTCTGAAAGAGAAGAAAATGGACAGATTGTAGGTACTCTAATACTGACAAGGAATCAATGACAATTTAATGTCACAAATACAGTACATATATATAAAACCCACAATATTTCTGAGAATTCTTCATACTGCTTTGGCCATACCCATAGTCATATACTTTAGAAAAGACTTATGGAGTTTTATTGGTGTAAAAATAAACATTTGAATGATATTTTTACCCTTTCATCTAATTTCACCTATTTCCATTGCAATTAGGTATGAACTTTTGAGAAACTAGGGAAAAGACAAATTATTATATTTCTTGTCTCTATCACAATAAATAATCTTTTGGAATGTATAACAATAAAATATTATAGCTCTCCTTCATCATAAAAAACACTAAACAGAATCAAGCAAACAAACAAAACCACCAACCTGTTAGAAAACATTAGAAACTCTGTTATCTCTGGATAAGCATAATCAAACCCTTTTCACCTGTTGTTTTGTTAGAACATAATTTTACTTGGTGAGGCACACCTGGATCATACTTTTGCAAAGTTCTTGGGGACAAAATAAAAAAGAAAAAAAGTGTCCTCCCTCGCCCCATGGACAGTAGTGCCAGTACTCTGAATTCCTTCATTATTCAATGAACACTATTTATAAAGTAGTGAGAAATTGTGGTGTGGTGTATTCACCTGTTCTCCTTGGAAAATAGAATTGTAAAACTGAATTATCACCCATTTAAAAGTCTATAAAATGGAATTATCACCTATTTAAAGTTTCAGAATTTTGTAAAATGGTAGAAAATTCATGCTAGGCTTCAGCACTAGTGTATATGCATTCCCTTTTCCTTGTAAATGATGCATTCACTATTATCATATAAGATGCCTGACACAAGGCTCTATTCAACATTCTTTATTTACATCTTCATTTATCTACAGCTCACATTAATTTCACCAAAAGCACAGTGATAATGAGCAATGCATAAGTCTAATAAACTGTATTCCTTATGTGATGCCGTGATACACACTCTTAAAATTCAATTTCAAAATTGTAGCTACTTATAATAAAGTACAAGAAATACGTGAGACTTTCTTTTTAATGTATGTACTGGGCAACAAGCTGAATTTTAGCTTCATGAAAAGAGGTCTTTATAAAGTTGGTTTAGGCATGAGGATATGAAATTCCTCTGGGGATGGTCAGTAACACAAGGCGTTCATTTTTCTCTCATTTTCTTTATTCAGAAAGACTTCAGCTGCTGCTGGAAGAAGCTAGAGTCACTGAGAAAGCTTAGATTAATTTCACCTTTCAGTATTAGCTTCCAATATTACTAAAAGTATTCTGCTTTATTTAAAAAAAATAAATAAAGTAAAATAAAATAGAAACGCAATCAATCTCTGAAATAAATAAGTACGCTAGAATTAGCAGGTTTTTGTCAGCCTTTGTGTTTTCTGCTGCTATTTTTGACAGAATTTTTGGTCTTGCTTTTCCTTTCCATGTCATTTATCTCAGATGATTAAGCTATAGAGGGTGTTATCTATCAACCCAAAATGTAGTACTAACATATATATGTATATGTAGTACTAACATATATGGTGTAATCTTTTCCTCTGAATGAACAATTCTTAAATAAAAAATTGTTCACTATGCATAATTGTTTTCATGCCAAAACTCCTAAAAATATAAGATTTTTAAAGGGTATAAGGCTTGATAAGTATTAATTTTTTGCATATATAGAGACAAAACCAGCAAATCTCTGTGGCAAAGAAAATGTTTCCCTATGGCTATAGTATCTGCACTAATTTGCAGGGTTTGCATGTCTCTATTTCCCTTTCGTGTAATATATTGGAATGCACTGTAGAAATATTGGCATCTGTAGTAGCTGTAAGATCAAATATTTTGATGAAGATTATGTACACCTCTCACAGGAAGGAACTAAGACATATCCAGGGAAAAAAAAATAGTCTCCACAATCTGTGAGCTTTGAATCAGTATTAAGCATGATAAAATAAAACAAATACTAGTATTTGCAGAGATAAAAATTCAGCTAAGAGAGAAGTGCCAAACCTTACCTTTAGCTTCCACTGTCTCAAATGGGATGGAGCTACTCAGAATGCAGAGCCCCTGCTATTAGACCCTGACCAATGGCAGTGGCATTCTGTGGCTGTGGGAGGTAGTACAGCTTCTACCCTCAGCTGAAGACCTCAGCCCAGGGAGTTTCTCAGACTTCAAACACCTTTAATACATTATTTTGCTGAACTGAATTTCTGGAAGGTCAAACAAAGATTTGTTGTAAGGAAATGGCATTTATTTCACATGACAGTTTTTTACCCCTTCCTCTCAAATTTCTTGCTGCTCCTACCAATATAGCAATAACACTCTCAGTTGTACTCTGGAAACAACTTTTTTGTATTACCTGATAACCTACAAATTCAAATTTGTCGGTGTTCAAAATCAAGGCTTAAGCAAATTGGGTTATATATTAATATTTTCCCTACATGTAACATCTCTTCTCTCTTTTGTGACTTATTATACATGATAATGTTTAATGAATTTCCATCTACTGCAGGTATTATCTGGTATGTATTCAGAGGTACTTCCCCCCCCCACTTTTACTTTTCTGTACTTATGAAGCAATGCTCATAGAATATGCTCTTTCCAGTGTTTGCCTTTCAAGAGGAAATGCCACTTTCTCAATAGATATGAACCTCTATCATGGGCTGCAAATGATGGGCATACACTCTAGTATGGGCATATACTTCTATTACACCAGAAAAAAGTTTCACTGTATTAGCATGTCTAGCTATCTCTTTTTCTAATTGATTGTGTTTTCTTTATTATCAGTTCCTGCTTAATTCTGTACTTTTATATTATCAGTATTTGTACAACATGCAGCTATTCCTCTGAATATGTTCATCATTTTTTCAACTCTTCAATGAAATATGCCTTCTAATACTGTCAACATCCAATATTAACAAGAGAACCTCTCCTGTATCTCTGGAGGGATGTAAGATTCATGTATAAGGCTCCAATGTGGTAAGGAAACCTTATTCCCTTTGCTTAATGTTCACTTCCACAGCAATTTTTATTTTTTCCAATAAGGCCGTCCTAGTGGACAAAATTTGCATGAGGCACTGAAAGCACATCA
Organism: Urocynchramus pylzowi; assembly: GCA_013397555.1. Taxonomy (NCBI): domain Eukaryota; kingdom Metazoa; phylum Chordata; class Aves; order Passeriformes; family Fringillidae; genus Urocynchramus; species Urocynchramus pylzowi. The sequence continues at coordinate 917,725 of VZRH01002546.1, forward strand.
AGAATTTCAAGCCACGTGCCCTGTGGCAAGAATCCAAGATGTTTGGCCAATAGGTCAGAGGGTAGAAGAGCAATAGCTCTGTTAGCAAATAGTATAGGTTAGGGTGTTGTGGGACATACCAATTAGCTCAAAGTATCATGTGCTATTTTGGCAATTGAGTCAAGTCTGCAGTGGTTTTTAAAAATATTACCACTATTGGATGACAGACTTCTTTCTTAGGAAGGTTTAGCATGAATTGCTTCTATGAAAATAGAAGTCTTGAATCATTAGATCAGGTATTTTTAATTTATTTTTTCATTGTCTTTCCCATTGCAAAAGCATCTTCTTCCACGAAGAATGAGGGCAGTAAGTACAGAGAAAACACCACACTATTGTTTCCTGTTGCTATTCTCTTTCTTCAGATCAATAACCTCAGTTTACTCCTTAATTTAGTGATCTAGTTCCTTGCAATGCTTGTGTATGCTCCCTCCTGACAACAAAGCAAACATCTGTACCTTCTGCAGCAAAGATTTGCCATTCTCCTTCTTGGTGCTACTGATAATTTTTATGCTGCTCCCTTTGCACATAGTTAGCATTATTTCACTTTTAAGTATAATATTTTCTGCTGTGCTTGGTAATTTAAGATTTATTCTGATAAATCCTCACTTCCAATGTGTTTCCTTCATTTACAAAACATATCCTCTCTAGGCAAATCCAGTATTCATTGCTTTCACTTGTGCAAAAGATCCCAATTTTTTATATTTTATTGAAGGAAAAATTCTTATCTGTAATAATTTATTCATATAATTATTAATATTTATCTTCATTCTTACACAACTAAGTAGATTTAGGCATACTGAGATCTAGGGCCTGAAACCTTTGTATCTTTTGGTCTGCAGGTTTGCTTTTTTTGTTTTATAAGACCAATGGAGTGCAAACCATTTTGTGTCTGGATCTTAACTTTGATTTTAGTGGTATACTGTATTCCTGTCAGAATACAATATGCTTTGCTAGCCTTGTTTTCCAGAAATGTTAAGCAAGTAAAATTAATTGAAGGCAAATGTTAACTTACAAATATTGGATTTTTTTTTTTGTTAGAGCTAGGGAAACTTAGCTGAAAAAGAATATATTTTATATAAAGAATTTTACAAGTTTATGAGAATGGTCGTTTACTGAGCACACAAATAAGAAAACAGTTTTGTTTGTTTTGGTTTATGCTTTAAAGAACAAGAATGTGGAGATTGAGTGGTGTATCTGTAGGGGACATGCCTTAGTTGATGCCAAAATTAATGTTTGGCAATTTGTTTGAGCTTGGATGACAGAAGTCCTGACGCTAGCAATCCTAGACCAGCTAGAAACCCAAGAGACCCAACAAAAAAAAAAAAAAAAAAAAAAAAAAAGAAAAAATAAAAAAAAAAAAGAAAAAAAAGAAAAGATAAAAGAAAAAAAAAAGACTTCTTAGAGGTCTTGTGGCATTGCTGAGCAAAACCCCACGCTTTTAAAAAAGCTCACAGAAAATTTGTGCTTGAGTTAGAGACTGATTCAGATCACTGCTTGCATTTTCTGAATCCTGTTATCACAGAAGATAATGAAATTCCTGAGACTGACAAAAGAACATTTGGGAGTGAGCTTTTCATGTCCTCTAATTAGTCCCTTCACTGACACTTGGGTTTTTTCCAGATCCTCTGGCCTTGTGCAATCTAAGTTACTGTCTTGTGAACTTCCTCAGCTGTCTTTAAATCTTGCTGTTTGACTTAGTTGGGCTTGATTAAAAGCTCACTGAAGTTAACAGGGAGTTCCATCACTCTCAGTGGTTTTTGGGGCACTGCTTAAACTGGAAGCATACCCAGCTGTGACCATTGCCTAACACATTGCTAGGCAGAATGCATTCACACTGCATAATTTCTGGCAGTAGTAAATGAATTAATTTATTCCCCCGTTTTTTAGAGAGGGCTTTGTTTCCATTTCAGTTCTTCCAGTTCTTGGAGGTGCAATGACTCCTAAGTGTGCTCTTGAACTCAGTGCCAAAGCCTCAGGGTCATCCTATTCTTGTTTTTCCAAAACTTTAATTATAAAGCACTGAGCCTTTGATTCAGACTGTCAACATTCACTTGTTATAATTTTTTCTTTGCTTTCTTTTCTTTCAGTCCTCACAATTCATCTCCAGGAACTTATGATAAGAAAAAAAAATGTGTGGAAAAAATTCTACCTTTTCTATAAAATGAAAAATCCTGTCTGAATCTCAGAAAGAGCTTGGGTATTGTACCAACTTTCCCTCTTGTCATCTTCTTGGTCTGCCAGTCTGAACAGAAGCAGAGGTCTTCAGTCTACTGTGTCAGCTCTGGAAAATTCTAGTACTGATTTTCAACAAGAAGAGCAAGATATGTTCAGCATTGAAAGGAGTGACAGAAGAATACCAAAATAACTTGTTCGTTTTGTTGTTTCACCTTGGCACCTGGCTAAAAGATTCTCCTGTTCTGAAGCTATAGTGTAAGAGTAATAAAGCAAACTAAGTTAACTTGTTGATGTATTCCCATCTAGAACAATAGTAACAAAATAAAAGATCACCTTCTCCTGCACCAGGGACCAGTCCTACATAAGGGGGGAGGTAATACATGATTGTTCCTGTAATGGTGACAGAAAGTTCAACTGTTGGGTTATGCAGTCTCTTAAAATGTCACATGCAGTTTCCTCCAAATGTTTCATATTCTGTGACCAGAAAAGCATCTGTCAGATGAGCAAAATTGGGTCACTCATATTGTGTGACAGAGACAATTGTGTTTTGGTCAGAAGTGGGAGGTCCATGAATATTCATTTCTCAAAATATGCTATGACTCATGAGCTTGTTAATGTTAGTATGAGGAAGCAAGTTAATGTTTGCTTTCTTTGAGTTTACTGTAGACAAGTAACTGCAAAGTAGATGCAACTCCTTCTACACACACTTTAAATTCTTTGGAAAGACATGTATTATTGTGAATCTTTAAAAATATTTTAGGATTTAAAAGATGACTTTTCAAATTATATCCTTTTACCTACACATATGCACCTTTAGCTAATTCAGATTGATTGGTTTTGGTTTCCTAAATAAAAGTAGTATTTAGTATTCCAGATAGGAATTAGAATTAGGCCCACTGAATGAAGAATGTTACTACAGTGCATACCAAAGGGTACTGGATCAAGTATCTTTGATATCCTGCTTCTCCCAGTCATTTAATATGAAAATCCTCCAACATTTTCATGGATGTTACATGATGTACCAGTATGTCTGCTTCGTGTCCAAATAAAAGTTTTTCTCACCTTGTTTTTGTTGACTTCATTATTTCCTGCATCATTATTTTTCATTCATTTTCCAGTCTTAAATATTTGCTCAGAATTATACTGAACAAAGGACAGGCACGATGTGAAATTCTGGAATCATTGAAGATCAGTTTGATCAGGTTTTGGGATAAAATTCAGGCCAGTATTTTAGACTGATTCCTTCTGCAGTACTGAACACTCTTGACTCTTTTGTTTGTTTGTTTGTTTGTTTGTTTGTTTGTTTGTTTGTGGGCAGAGGAAGAGGATGGAGAGGTAGGAGTCTGCTTTGATAGATCCCTTTCCTGTCTCAGTATCACTTGCATTTCATGAATTGCTGGATTGTGGAATTTCGTTCACCCTAGGGCCCTGGGAAAAGGAGAGCATCATATGAACCTTGCTGGGACTAGGGAACAAAGGCTGGATAACAGAAAAACAAATATCTCAGAGAGCAGGAGAAAGGAAGGAAATCATGTGTCTGCAGAAGGGATTAGCATTTCCATTTTGCTCATCAAAGTTAAGAGAAGTACAAAAGAAGGATTTAGAGTGCTCCAACTGTTCCATCCCCTGTGCAAATTAGCATAAACAGCAGGGAAAAGAGAGTTAAACAGAAAATGTGAGATAGCTACAACTGTTTTTGCTAGCAAAGTCTTGTTTAGATTTAATTATTTCTGTATAAACAGTGAATGCAAGCACTAAAAAGAAGCTTTTTAATGAGTCACAGAAATAACTACCCTTTACATACAGATCTACTCAAGTGTCTTATTTCTCATGTTTGCCTGATTTTTTTGTTCTTGATGGCAGATTACTTTCAATTCACATAAAATCTGTTATTCTTTTCCTCTATGGTTGCTTTAATTGTCACCTCTTACTTCCATGGTTGATGCAGGCAGATAGCATATGACTTTTTCCCTGTCCTTCAAATATATATTGCTGCTTTTTTTGTACTGCCTGTCCAGCTGTTTGGTTTTGGATTTGAAGGTTTTTAGGTTGTTTTTTTTTTGTTGTTTTTTTTTTTTTTTTTTTTTTTTTTTTTG
>VZRH01002546.1:922044-987124 GCA_013397555.1 Urocynchramus pylzowi
TTTTTTTTTTTTTTTTTTTTTTTTGGTTGGTCAGGGTTTTTTAAATATTTCAGAAAAAAAAAATAACATGACAATTTAAAGTTTGTCAGATTTATGCTAGATCCATCTAATATCTAATATTTCTTACTAAAAGGAAAATCTCAGAATATTTTCATGCATACTGGTCTACCAGACTCTGATGAATTTCTAAATGAGCATTCAGAGTATTATTTCCTTGCAAATGGAAAGAGCATATCTATATAGAGTCTCTGATACATCATTGCATTCAGTATGCTTGAAATTTCTTAGCTGTTAAGAAAAAGCATTCGTTTCAACAGAGACCATGCACATTTACAATAGAATCAACCAATCCATAGTTATAGCAACAGGAATGGATGGCTCCCACTTTACTTTCAGGAAGGGTGATTTAGAACCTTCAATATCTGCTTCTGAAATTACTAAACTTTGTTGCAAACTGTGAGCAAGATCCAAAACTTATTACTTTTAATCGCCTTAAGCCAGGCTTGATATAAAATTCAAAGATCCTTCTTAAATACATTGCCAATTGCACATCTCTAACATTTGTTTGTATAATAAGCCCACAAGTTAAATCCATCATAGCATGCTATTCACTCTTTCTCTATGTTATGAATTTTAAAGCAGATGAAAAGCTTGTCAGATTGTTACTAGATATTGTATATGACTAAACCATACTGTTAGCCTAGAAAAGCACTTTGGAAATAAGAGAAGTCCAATTATTCAAACTCTGTTAAAACAGGTCTAAAATACACTTTATCATAAATTATGTTCCTTGCACTTCCTTTTTATTTGATTAAAAAGTATCAAGACAATATATTTTTTTGAAGGATATTTAGTTATTTTGGTTTTGAAACAGCTGGAAGGTAATACTGAAATATAATCTACATAGATGTTGGTGCCTAAGATAAAAATTTTCCCTGTTCCATGCAAATATGCATATGAGAGAAGGAAAGATGATTTTTTCTGAACATTTTGTTGGAGAAATCTTAATGGGTCAATTTTTTCTACCTTGCTGCTACTCCTTTCATACTTTTGAAATGGCTTGGGTTACAACACACCTGGGCTTGGGTACGTGCATGCACACAGATCTTTGCAGCTTATACCAGAGCTCATCAGTGAAGGAAGTTTCAAGAATTCCCAGTAAGGCCAAAGGCAGGAGTCAGAGTTTCAGGCTCACATATTTGGATTCTATTCCACTGACATTAGACTGACTGTCATTCTTCTAAAACCAAATTTAGAGTTTGCTGTTTAAGAGGTATAATTTACATCAGTTTTGAGAAGGAGCAGGGAAAGAAATTGCTGTTCTTTCTTTAATCATGGTTGAACATAAGATAGTACTGCTGAGTATGCAAGCATGTGGTGTTGCAAAATGGTTTTTATTAGCATACAGAGCTATTGTCTGCTGTTCCAGCCCAGCCTGTGGACTGGTGGTGTTAGACCCTTTCAGGAAAATGTAGTTCCTGGCCCCATAGATGGAAAATTTCACTGTGTTTTTGCTTAGCTAAACAAGTACAGTTCAGAGCTGGGTTATCATATTTATCTCTAGAAGATGAATGATATTTTGCTTGGGATTGAAAAATAAACCAGAAACAAAGTTCAATAAGACAAGGATTTGGAATTCAGTAGTGCACAAGCTTTGTGTTGTATGTTGACATACCCATTTATTCAAATGAAACTGTGAACACTATTATACTACACTTATTTCATGGATAGAGAATAGAAAAGATTTTATCTAGCATAGTGTACTTCAATAGCCTGAGAAAATTTGAAATTGATGTAATGAATTAAAGTTGGTTTCCTCATAAGCATAAATATTTCCCAGTTTCCTATGAAGTTTGAATATGAAATTGTATGTGTACTCTTAGGTTTGCATTTTATATTACATATATTGCACTGGTTTATACCCCCTATATGTGTTTCCAAAATGTTAAAAAATGTTTATAAAGAAGTTGGCATGATCATTTGCATTTGAATGCCTTCAACATTTACAACATAAAGGTGTTCTCTGCTGTTATTGAATTTGTTACAAAATGCATGGATAATAATAACTCATAGTATCTTAAATCTTACAACAGTACAACTCACTAGCCAGTAATTCTCACACACAGTGATCCAAAAGACTTATAATTCTTCCAGACTGTAGAATACAATCTGCAAATTATTAGTTCAGTGTATAAACCAGTCATTTTAAGGCTTTGCTTAGTCACCAGTGTGTCAGACACGCAGTTAGTATTCATGTTCTCAAAATATTAGTTGCACCCTTCAATGCCAAATATGCATTGTCTCCTTTTGATGGCTTCTTCTAGCAGGAGCCAAGGTAGTGGCTCTGAGGGCTTGGATCTCAAGGGCTTGGATCTGAGGGCTTGGATCTCTACTGACCTTAATTTACATTCCTCTGATCTAGTATATTGGAAATATATTAATTTTCTTAATCTCTTATGGAATCAATGACTGAGTATGGGTCCTGTTAGATGATCCAACCCTGATTATAGCACAGAATTTCAGGGTCTATCCAGCTTTTGGATGCTTCAACTTCCACAGCTGAAGGTACAGAAGGAGTGGTGGCATGCAGTGGGAGGTGGGTGCTGTGGTCAGAAAACACGGGGCAGAAGGAGCCAGTTGCACAGAGTGAGACACACACACAGCTGGTGTGGGCCAGGGCTAACCACAGCCTGACTGCAGGACCTCTGGCACTGTAAATAAGAGACACATCACCCTTCAGCCAATAGTTCTGTTTATTTGGTTTGAATTTCTGCTTTAAACTGTTTCTTTTCTGAGTAGATGTGGAAACATGTCCTTTGAGACACTGATGTACAAAGAATGTGAAAATCTTGGTTTTTCTCATAGGCTTTAAGGAAAACTATTAATTAGCTTTAGTTCTCAGAATGACTATGGATTTATTTATTATCAATAAAATAATGTGGCTGTGAACGAGAATAAAAGTTGTTTTTAATCAGACCTTCATTTATACAAATTGAATGTTTAGAAAGCATCTTAAAAATGTTTGGAGAAAATATCAACACAGATAGCAGTTCAGCAAAAGCAAAAGTGTAGGTTACTATGAGCATGACAGTGAAGGAAACTATCATTTGTTAATTAGCAGCATGTGAATTTCTCTGCTATTTTATGAGTCAGTCATATTTTTAAAATGCAGATATCCAAGAAAAACACTGAAGTTAATACTCTGTGCTTATGTGTGTGGTTGAGCTGAAGTATTAAAACATTGCTTTTCAGCTCTGTTTGAAATATAGGTGGTGTTTTCCAAAAATGTTTTTCTAATTTATACACATACACACATACACACACACACACATAGATCGTGGTAGCTTCAAAAGATCTCAAGATAGTGTGATCAAATGGCCTTTAAACTCTTGATTAGTGGCATTGTCTTTTAGGAGGTTACTTTGTTTTGTTTCATTGCCTGCACAGCATGTCATTGACTCTCATTGCTTAAAATCAGTATTTACTCAGCTCAACATCTGCATCAAGTTACCACGTGGTCTCTGCTCTGCAAACTCTGTCATCTCTCTGTTGCTGTTAACAGAAACAGAACCAGAACAGGGTGATGAAAGGCCTTTTATCCAGCACAGTCAATACCTGTTTTCACACAAAGCTGTGCTGATGAATGCATGAAGGAATCATTAATGGGGAAGTTTCAGCTTGTGCAAGATCCCTGAAGTCTGCAAACCCAGATTAATCTGAATTCATCCATCTTTAGACTAAGGGAATAACTGCAACTCTGTGCAGAGAAAAATTCTGCATCCAGGCACACGGGAAACAGTGTTAAATTTCACTGTATAAATGGTGCTTTCTTTTTGTTTCTGTCCTTTGCTGAGCAGTGCAGTGATTGTAGTGTTGTTTGCCCAGATGTCCGCAGTTATTTCGCTGATTCCTTTGGTAGTCAGTTGGTTCACTGTAAGTAACTGGGGAAAAAATTATCTGTTGGCACCACAGCAAAAGGCCTTCTGTCAGTCATATATAAATTCAGGTGGAAACTTTAAAGTTTCTAACTGTAAGAGCAGTAGAGGAATTGTCTTATGATGGCAAAAAGCCTCTGGTCATTTTAGAGTAAAATCACAGAAATGCATGTATTAGATTATGCGATAGCGAGTAATGGAGATGTTTTCTCCAAATGAAAAAGTTGTACATGATCAGAAGGAGTCCTTTTAGCATCTGGGGAAAAGGAGTAAGTGAGAATATTCAGCTGTAACCTGATGTAATCAAAATGGCAGGTAAGGAGGAGTATTTGAAACTGGGTGTTTATAATATATGAAGTATATCTGAAGGCCCATGTACAAGGAGAGAAGGAAGAAAAAAAATTTCTGTACTGGAGATCAGAATGAAGATATTTTAATAACAGAGCTTTATAAAAACACTGACAAGAACCATGCATAGGAATAACAGTTCAGGTATACAAAACAGCATAGCATGTAGTGCAAATACTCACACCACAGTATCCAAAAGAAGAGTGGGTGAGATATTAGTATCAGTAAGGAATAAACATAGATGACATTGTGGAGAATTGTGAAGAAAAACACTAAGTTCCATTTCCCCCATTTAAAATTTCAGTTTCTTTAATATAGTTGTCAGCAGGAGACTGGGGAATTCCTACCACAGAGGCTAAAGATCAAATAGTGTGAATCAATAAACTTGTCCAAGGAAAATGAGCAAAGGGAGATCAGCAAGGAGTGGAAGAGATTGAGGGAAGGACTAAGAGCTACTGAAGAATGACCTGAGAAGTAAGAAGATACCCAGTTACTGATGTTGCTGTTTAACCCATAAATAAGATGCAGAACCACCACTTTTCCATATATTCGTTTCCTGGAAGGAAAGAAGACATTCTATATATGCAAAGATGTAAGTGTTAATCTTGTTTGTAATTTCTAGTATTCATAGATTTCCTTTGCCTTAGTAAATTCTGAGGGACACAGCTGCAGCTGGTGAAAAATATCAGATTTTCCTGTCAGAGTGCAGATTAATGAATGTTCAGGCTGAACATTTTATGGTGGTTTAATGATAGCTAATACATAACCATGATAGGCCAAAACCAATTAAAGAACAGTGCAGTGTGGCTTGTAAAACTGCATTACTGAAGTAAAGCCATCTCTGAGGTAAATAACTTGGAGCCTGTGGTGAGCTTAGTCTGCTGGCAAAAGTCATTGCTTTCATTTACACCTCTGAAACCCCATTAACAAAGGCAGATTTTGGCCCATGTTCTACTTTAAATAGAATTCAAGGGCAGTTAATAAGTCAGACATGTCTATCATTAAAAAGAATCCTGCTGATGGGACCAGTCATCTTTGGTTGCTACTCTACAGTGCCAGTGACTGTCACTGTATCAGCTGCTACAGAGAAAAGTTTATTCCTGAAGGACTTCATGCAAGAGCATTTGAAATGGTTTCATTTCATTATGTCTGGAATTTTATATCATTGAATAAAGATAATAAAGAGAGCAGAGGAGAACTCCATAATATATAGTCTGAGAAGAATAACCAAAGGCAACAAAAACTTTCCCTTTGGCAGTTAGTTTTTTTCCTTTTACTCCATGAAATATGAGAACTTTCATTATATAAAACTGTGCTTTCTTCTGAATTTTTCCTTTAGGTTTGCCAGTGAAAGATGATGATTTAATTCTTTCCAGATATTCAGTTGATTTAATATAATTTCTTTCATGTGGAACAAAAGGGGATAAATGGGCACAGATCCTAGAATATCTATTATTTTTCACAAATCCTTAAGGGTACATTTCATGGAATCACAGCATATTTTTGCACTCAATTCTTGAAATAATTACACGATGTTTGATTATAAGGTTGTTTATTGAAGATCATATGGTGTTTGTCCTGTGTGCTTATTCTGTTTTTTTTTTTTTTTCCTTTTTTTTAATGGACTGAGATGTATGCTTGAATTAGAAATACTATTAAAACATACATATTTGAATAAGAAGGCCTCTTGTCCGGGTTCTCTAGACACAGCTGTTACTTTTGCAAACCCAGAAGCTTTCATGTACTTCATTCTCATTTCATTTCTCTTGGATTATTTTCAGAATAGCTTGAAGCATTGATTATGGTTAAAAGCTTCATTTTCCTCTAACTAAAACCAGTTTCATAAAAGTCTTCATTTCATAGTATCTTTTATTCACTCTTGTGCCTCTTCCTCTATCCTGTGTCTTACGTGCATGCAGTATGTTTCTATTGTGTCCTACACATACTTAGTTGGAAAAAATCATACTGAAATGAGCATATGTATCACTCAGTTGGGAGCGATTGACACAAAGAACAACCTTGCCACTGTGGAATTCTGGCAAGAAGATGAGTCACTGTGGAGAGGGAATGAATGATCCAAACCAACATTTTATTCCCTAATTAGAATTTGTATTGAAATAAAAATATGTTGAGTTAAGGTTGAGCCAAATAAGCAGTTCTGTGGGTACAGGGATTTGGTAGGAGAGCTGTTGAGTATTTTCTTCTCAATTTTCCCTTTCCTTTGAAATTCACTTTCAAAATTAATATCTTTTTTCTTTAATGTTCTATATATGATTGAGGTAAAAAAAAGCTTAGGGAAATTCACAGTTTACCTTTTAGCCCTTCCTTCTCCAGTATTTTTTTTTTTAATAGGAACCCATAAGATCACCCTCCCTGCCTGGGAACAGCTGCTTCATTGACTTAATTGTCCCGAATGAGGGAACAGCTGAATTTTGTTGCTATTGCTGTCATGGCCATTTCAAAACAGTGCTGCTGCTCCCACTGTCAAATTGTTGACCAGAATCCATTTGGGAACAATGTAACCCAATCTATCTGTATTGTAAGAAATTCACTTTTGCATTCCTGGAACCCCAGAGGATGTAAGATCAGACATTTATCTGCCTTTAAAAAAAAACAAAAAATAAAAAAAACCAAAAAACAAAAAAAAAACCACAAAAAAACCAAAAAAACCCAAAAAAACCCAACTGAACAATGTTTATCTTGACAGGTAACCTGTTCTTCAGTGAAAAAAAAAATCAAGTTGGATTTCTGACATTCTAGAATATTAATTTAAATTTAAATTTAAATTTGGTCCATATCAATCAACATCAAGTATTCAGTTGTTTTCCCATCAGGACTAAGAGGATTTTACAAAACCATCCCATTTAGATGGCCAAAGATTTTATATTAAGCAGTCTTTGGATAGTTCTTTGAATTTCTTTAAACATTTTTTCTATAACCATCAAATATTGACTTTTCTCCTTTATCATGGACAATTTGTTTCCAGTGTTCCTAGACAAAAATAGCACTTTTTCATTGCATAATGTGAATGGAGGCTAGCAAGGAGCAAAACTTTGCTTTTGGTCTTGTGGTACATCTGAGCCATGATTCAGGACCTGAAAGTATTTAGGGGGCCATAGCACTTCTGTAAAGCCCAACTAGTAAACATGCCTCTGAAAATTAGTAGACCTTGGGTCTTACATCAGCCAGTGTCTGATATGTAAGCTGATAAAACTAAGTATATAAGCTGATAAAAAATGGAGAAGCATATATTTTACAGGATGAAGACTAAGCCTGAGAAGCTGCCAGAGCTAATTTGCCAGCTAACATTACCTCTTCATGTGGTTTCCAATGAAGGAAATTGATGGTTGTGGCCTATTACCATATTCCTTTTGGAATTCATTCTAAAAGGCATGAAAAAAGGCATGAACCACACAGAATACAGCAATGCATGACCTGAAGAAAGCTCATAGGTGTTATTCACACATCTGCACACTTCCTTTGTGTTTGGGCTGTGTATTAATCAGTGCTTTAGTCAGCATTTCAAATATTGAAGACTTACTCTTAGTTGTTGCTGTCATGCCAGTTCCCAAACTCTAGACCAGCCTGAAGGATTACAAGTCTCAGGCTATAAGCACCTTTGTGGACTGATATTTTCCAAGATTTCCAACTCCCAGTTTTTCTCCCTAAAAGCACATGAGCATCTTGTGTCTGCTTCCACACTCTTTTGCTCTCATGAAAAGGGATGCACAGTAATGCTCTCAAGCTATCTTCTTTTCTAAATGTTTTTCCTTCTTCCTCTTTTATCACCTCATCACAAGTTTTTCCTCTTTCCTTCCTAGTCATCCTTTCACGTCTTTTCTTTCTTTTATTTTCTTTCTTCTAGTATTTGACTTCTTTTTTCTTCTTCCTTACCAAGGTGTGGTTGTATTGGTTACATGAAAAATGAAGGATAAAGTTGTTTTGTTGCATTTTCAGACATGGACCACAAGACCCTTTTCCTGTATCTGGAGGTACTGAGTAAACATGGTAACAACTAAGTCTCCTGCCCATATTTTTGAGATCTCTAAGATTTCCCCCTAAAAAGGCAGTTTTTCTACAATTACAATACTGTGAAAGGGCACTTTTTAAAAAAAAAGTGGAAAAAGGCCATCTATAGGGCTAAAGGTAATACACCTTTCTAAGAATGCCATCCACAGCTATTTTGACTGTGATCTGTTAACTGGTTTTTGATTTGTTCACATCACATCACTTCCTCTTCATCACAGTTTCTATCTGCTCCTACAACTGACAAAATAACTCCATGATTTTGTGATGCAGAGGAGGAAGTCTCACCTAATCCTGGTCCAAGGCTGTACAAGCTACCTAATTTTATTTCAGCTTTTTTACCTTTTTTTTTCAGCTGCAGAAAGGACAAGGCTTCAGAATATTCAACTCATCTTTAGACAAGTTAAAAGGCATCAGTCTGAGGGCTAAGTCTCTTGAAAGAATAGAAATTTATATTCCCAGCAAGGAAGTTAACTGGAGTCAATAGCTCTAGTAATTCCCAGTACATCAGGTATTTTGTTAAATTAGAAAAGACTCTTAAAATTATTATATGTGTCACTACACACACAAAGAGCAGGAAAATTTAGAAATATTAAATGTTTGCACTTCAATGGGAGGCAAATATTCCGTACAAAATGTGTCTTCTAACAAATCCATGAAAAAAAATTATCTAAAACTTTTCAAATTGTCTACTAATGACAAGATATGCTTGTTCTAAGTTTATTTTCTTTTAAATAAGGCACATGAATTCCTCTGAAAACAGTTTCTGAAATAATGAACACTTAATGCAAACTGTAGAAGTACTTAGTATATTCTCCCTGTAAACAATAACAGCTTTCAAAGGAGAGGCACTCTTTTTAGTTTCCTGGGGTTTTTTAAACAAGTTAAATGTTTACATGAGCTTTCAGCAACACATATGACTGCTGGGCTGTGCCTAAACTGGTAATTTTAAACAGTTTCTGAAGATCTCGAAATGTTGCCTGATGACTGCTTAGACCCAATCTCAGTCATCAGTATATAAAAAAAAAAAGTTTCAAACCAATACTATTGACAGCCTACTGTTTACCTGTGAGAAGGTAAACAAGAGACAAATGCTTACACGCTATCAGAAAACTCTGAGAGTGTTAATTCAACCAGTGCAATCCAAAGAGGCAGTTAGAGGGGATAAAAGTGTTTCCATTTCTGCATTCACAGCTTTCCCCTGTTTCTTCTCTCTGAAGTCTCTCTGGGTTAATGCCACAGCAGCAAACTGCCCAAGCTTCATGATAGGTTTCCAAAGACCTGTACAAGTACTTGCACATACTTTTAAATTTGACAGTTTGTCCCAATTGCATCTTTGTCTGTCTCGCTCTGGATGATTTTCTGCTTTGCATGTTTGTGATGAAATTGACTTCACTGAGTTGTTGAACCCATTTTTACCCTGATTCCTATCACATAATTCAGTGCCTTCATAAGCTGAGCTGCTAGTTATTTGCTTCAGCTCCTCAGTCACAGGACACCCAGGCTGTAATTCCCTCACCAAGCCCAGATGACCCATGTCAGAAGCAGCCCACCAGCAGCAGGACTTATCCCACTCCATGTCTTACAGTACTAACATTGGGAAAAATCTCAGTATGGAGCTAGTACTAAACCAGCAGGAAATAAAACCACATGAGTGTTGGGAGCTGAGCAGAGGATGTCTAATTATGGGGAAAGCAGGCACCACAGAAAGCCTTGAATCTCTGGGAGCACCTTTTTCCCTGAACAAAAAAAGGGAGGCTGTAGTGCAGGGTTTTCAAAAGTAAGGAAGTACAGGCATAAGTCTTATTAATGCTTTAAGGAAAATGGGAAGCATTGATAATACTGCATCTGAAATCATTCTCAATGTTCCTCAATACCTAATAAGTCTGCTACATTGATCCCAGACAGAATGCAGATGTAAATAAAGAGAAATGGAGAACAAGAGGAAAGCATGGAAATTTTGGCTTGAGATCAGAAAATTTACCTTTCCTATTGTTTGTTTATTTGATGGTCAGTCCAATGTAAAATTATTTATATTTATTTGAGGAGGAATTAATTATTTTAGTCTTATTCTTCATATAGAAATGAAAAAATAAACCTCACACCATGTTCATTTGTGATAATTTAAATTTAGTGTTAAAGAACTTGCACCACACCAAAATAAACACATAATTAACTAGCTTTTTAAAAGATCCAAACCAGTGGGACTTTCATGCTACATGGACATCTTAGCAACAAGAATAATAAATAAGAAACATGAACATTTTTTTTTCCTTCCTTTCCTCTGTCTGAAACTATTTTTTTTTTTTCTGAATCCACCAAGATTTCATAAAAATGGCGATAGACCATTTTAATGAATAAAAAAAAATATTGAAAAACCTAGCTTCACTGAGAGCTGCTGAGCCCATATGTCACTTTCATTGCCCCAGTCCCTAATTAAGAACAGCTTTTCTTTGTGGAAGTTTCTTCATAAATTTTCCTACAAAAAAGACTGGGAGTGGGGAGATGAAGTCTTGGAAATAGATTTCCAGATATACTCTACCCACAAGACAGCACCAGCCTGGGTCTGCACAGAGACACTGGGGGAGGTGTGAGTGCTGTGAACAGTGGGGTTGGGTTGTTCTGCTGCCATGGCTGTGTGCAGTCAGGGCAACCTTTTCCCTGGGGAATTCCAGATGGAGCTGAACTACCAGGAAAGGGCAGGACATCAAGACAGCCATTAGCACCACATGCATAAAGATGCCTAAGCAAAAAATCACTGAAGAAACAAAACTAAATCAAGCTGATAGGCAGATAGTTTGGGCAAATGGATGTAGAATCATAGAGTGAGTTAAATTGGAGTGGACCTTCAGGATCATCTAGTTCCAGGAGCTCTGTCATGGACACAGAACCTTCCACTACACCAGGTTGCTCAGAGCCTTATCCAACCTGGCCTTGAACACTTCCAAGCACAGGGCACCTACAACTTCTCTGAAGCCTTCTCTGCTCCAGGCTGAGCAGCTACAACCCTCTCTGTCTTCACACAAGAGGTGTTCCAGCCTTCTGATCAACTTACTGACCCTCCCCTGGACTCATCCCACTGCTACAGAAATCAAGACAAAACCAGTAAGAAGAATATACAGGCTGTTGGAGGCAGTGCAGGGAGTATAAGAAAAAAACTGTTTTGGCAAAGGTTTTGAATTCATTAAAGTGCAGATTTGCTGGAACTAACACTGCTAGAGCAAGCACGGGACTTAGAAACAATATCATTTCTACTAATGGGTGAGATAGTAAGTTAGCTAGGGCAGAACATGATGTGAATTATGAACATTGTTTCACACACTTGACCTGAAGTGGTTATTACTATTCCTGAGTATCACTACACAGTGTGGTGGCCCATAGAGCATCTCATCATGTTTAAATGGGTAACCAGTTCTGGGTAAAAAAATGCAATTATGGAGGAGACTTTCAGTCAAGAGAGACATTAACTTGCTGACTTTATCAGCACCAAGGATTCTCAGCCATGCTTGGCAGAAGAGGGATATTAGCTGTTTAACAATCAACACAGAAATGTACATGTTACAGTAACCTGATTCCAGGTAGGTAATGAAAATAGCTGCAATTTGATATCAGCAAATAGTTTTTCTGGGCTGGAAACGTGAACAGCAACTACTTGTAGCAAACATTGGAAACCATTTGGGTGCAGCAAGGGTCACTGAAATCCCTCCAATGACACAAGATACGTGCGAGAGTTAGAAGTTGCAAAAATGCAAATTAGTTTTCTACTTGTCTTCTGAATTTTTACCTCAGTGTTTGTGTTCAGGTGTCATACAGGTTGCTGTGGTCACTGGCATGATTATTATGGTGGTGTTTTTCCCTCAAAATGTTGAAGAATAGTGGTAGCACACTGGACTCTTGACAAAGAAACAGAAAATGCCAGAGAACAGTATAGAGCAGGGAGAATCACACATGTGGCTAAATTTTTAACTATGCTGGCAGCATCTGAAAAGGACTTTTCTTCCTGCAGAGCCAGCTGTAGTGTTATAAAACCCCACAGCCTTTTGATAGATCCAGCATTCCAGCCTCCAATCATGCTGGCAGACATGTCAGAAATGTCTGGGTATTTTTCAGTTCTTGAGTCTCTCATTTTGCTTTAATGCTTTTCTTTACAGGGCAACTGTCTGTATGCTGGGCTGAGGCACTAGGACATCTGTGTTAACAACCCTAATTTCAAAATTACCCAATATGTAAGACGGATTTCTGCAAAAAGTACTTGATATTTCTGTTTTGATAAGTGATGGACCATGGCTGCAGTAGGCTTATGGTGACCTATTCTTAGCTTCTCATACTTGTAAATGTCTTTGTTTCTGTGCATGGTATTCCATTCAAAACTGATTGCAATGTGTTCTGACAAGTAAGGGAAGCAAATGACTGTTCTATGATGCCAGCTGCACTTTCAGACTGGACAGCTGAGAGTTGTGTTCCTCCCTTCTTTCAGAGGAGAAGAACACAATTTTTTTCTAAACCAGGAAATATCTGTGGGAAGTCTTAGAGAAATCTTGGATTAGGAAGAATTAACATCAGACTTTCAAGCACAGTGAGGGTTTTTACATTGTATTAATTGGTCTCCACGTTGGGAAAAAGACAATGTGTTTTACATATTCCTTTATAGTCTTCTGGCACAATGAATGAACTGACTGCGTAGTGGCTAAAAGCCTACATTGTTTAGTACCACACAATAATGCAATTTAGGCCTGCTATTGTAGTCAGAAAGGAAATTTCACCAACTTTCCCAGGATGTTTAAGAATATCAAAACTGTTGCAAATGGCCACATACATGCAGTAAAGAAGCTTAACCCCCAATCAGTAATGATTTATTTTGTGAATGTCACTGCAGCAACATGACTGTTTTTTATTCTACTTCATAGAGCTGGCTCTGGGAGAGAGCATCAAGATGGAACAAATTAGCCTAAGTGAGAATACTTAAGATTTTCTCTTTATTAAGTAATTCCCAGACATGGAGTCAGTGCATTGCACCAAAGGTGTTGAATAAAGAGCACTTGACAGCAGCAGCTCTTCAGCCCAACAGAAGTTTGTCCTAGGATGTACCACGAATTTTCACTTCACCCAGATTCACTTCAGATTAACTGGATTTGACAGAAACAAATCTTGAGCATCAATCTGTATGTGTTCCAGAATTGTTGCATAGGATAATACTGACTATTTGAAGGACCGATTTATGAGGATTTCCACATTACACTGCATTGGAAAAATAGCAGTACAGCTGGTGAAAATAACTGTTAAAAAATATTTCATCAGATCTTGCACTCTTAATTCCATCACATAATGCCCCTATCCAGCAAATAGAGTACCTTGATGTTCTAGTTTCCCTTTATGATTTTACATATCAACCTTTGCCATATTTAAGCTTAACATCTCTTTGGTAATGTTTATTCTTTTCTTCAATGTGTATATGGTACCTAAAAGGCTAGTAATTTTTTACTGGATCTTCAAGATCCTTTCCATACGATTAGAACTGTAAATAATATTAATGAGTGCTTATATGCCTGTGAATATTTACTTTAGAGTACATGTATTTGCTCTTTGTTTAAAGGAGAAATTAATTTCCAAGTACAAGAACGTAATTATTGTTATAATTTAATTAGTAGTATTGTCACATAGTTCTTTTTCCAAAAATAAATTACTATGCTATTATTGAGTGAAGAACATAGCTAAACATGCATACATATTGTAAAGACTTTTTAAATCTGTATTTTTTTCATATAGGGTGAACACAGAGGTACAGAAAATACTTTTGTTAGAAGGGCAGGAGTTTCTCAGCAATCACATAAAAAGAACAGCAAAAATAAATGGCTTAGTGATCAGTTTTCTGAATGGGTTATTCCTATGCTGGGTTTCTATACTAGGTTGTTTCTACAACTTCTTTGGATCATAATAAGGCCTGATTTTCAGATAAAAAGGATTGATTGTCAGAAATTACAGTTCTCAACACTTTTAAAAATATACATTTAAGAAAATACCTAATCTGCAAAGCAAAAATTATACCATGTGCATAGTCTTTAAATGCTTACTACTGACTCCAGTCTTCAAATGTTAGCAATAGATGCAAGATAACAATGAGCAACTAATTGCTTCTATCTAGAAATGCAAGAAGACTAAAATAACGACTGATGGATAATCTGTTGTGCTGGCTAGCAGAAATAAGAATGTCATACTCTCTCAGTGAATAGCTGACTCTAATATTCAAGGCATTTATTGAAAGCCAATATTATAAAATAGAAAAAAATCAACTGGATTTGATAAAATCAGTTGTATTTCATAAAAAGTTGCCTTCTGATATCTCCCATGTTAGTTAATGTATTGTGTTCTAATAATCTGAACTTCTCTAAAATCCAGTATTATTGTATGCATGTATGTGAGTTAGCAGATAGCTGAATACTGCTCTGCATTGATTGTATTTGCTTAAATGATACAGTTCCTAAGCAAGTGCTTTCCTAGTTCAGTAAATAATTGGGAGGGGATGTATCTCTTAATTTCTTAATTTTCTCTTCATCACCATTGCATTAACTAGCCATTCAGATTGTTATGAAGTACCTAGTCCATGAAATATGTAATCATTACTATTCTTGATTGTATCTCTCTGCAAACTAAAATTAACCAAATATTCAATGATGATCCCAAAGCTGCAGAAAGAAATGGTGTCAAAACTAGAAATGGAATAAAAAAGTAGAAAAATGGGGCTTAGAGAGAACAGGATTACATCTCATGTTCTCTTGTCCCTGGATTTGAATTGGATCAGTTTATTCCAGCTCTGAAATTCACTGAATGAATCCCTAAAATGATATATATTCAGTATGCTGCTTTGGATGTTAAGCCTCATGTACTTTTCACTTAAAAGTATTAATCTTCAAAGGATGACAGCAATTTATGGGTTATTTGCATTTAAAGTGGTTGTTCACCACGAGTCACTATCTGAAATGTCAGTGGCAATTCTGATAACTAGTAATCATGCAGCTCATGATTTTATTAGCATATGTATTTGGCTAAGTGCACCCAAATTCATTGTGTTAGTTACTATATAACAAAATAAGGACCCATAACTTGTCTATAGGAATTATGTTAGCAGTGTAGACATTGTCACATTTGACAAGAAAGATGGAGTAAGCAAGAATTTTCTTTGGAATATTTGGGATCTTACACCAATGGTTTTCAATATATTCACATTATGAATTTATAGGTTAAGGTGTTAAACACATGTTTCAGGTCCTTACAAAATCCATTCTGAAAGAACAACCTTTTAGTTGTAGAAAAGATGCAAGCAAAGAAAAAAAATAAAGTCAAATAAAGCTGTTACTTCTTGATTTGAGTTAGAACAAGTTTCATTCCAGCAAAACTTGTATCTTAGCACTCTCATGGTACAAGAGTGGCACTGCAATATCTTTATATGACAACAGCTTGAAGTAGTCGGAAACAAATCATGATGTCCAGTGGGATTGGAGGCTGAATTTCGTTTCCATCCAGACGAAGGTATCGGAGGCGAGGGATGTTGCCGTAATAACCGTAATCTTCTTCCAGGGCAATGGAAACCGGGCATATCTGAGTGCCATTGACACCTGGAAACATTGATCAACATGTTAGGCTATTTCCATGGGAAAAGTTCATGAAGATAAAATTCACTTAGGACACAAGTAAAGTAAACTTCCATTGATGTTAGCATGGGAGACTGCTGCTTTTGTTTCCATTTAAATACTTTGTTGATTGAAAACAAGGACATTCATAGAATGTGACCTGGATCAGTGAATCACATATTTACTGTGCTGCAATCATGAAAACAGGCCATTAGATGCATAATTTATCCTTGGACAAAGGGGATACTAAGTTAGACAACTACATGGCAAGCATTGAGAAATAGCTCTTTACACTCTAAGTGAGCAAGGCCAGATTACTTCTGAGGGGTTTTGAGCATCTTGTTTCAATGTCAGTACATTAATTTTAGGCCGATAATATTCCCCAATGAAGATCTTGCATTCAAGACAATAGCAGTATTGAATCAGAGGAACTTTTTGTATAGTGTTTTTAATTTTTAACATCTGTACTTTTCTGTTCTCTGACATTATTAAGTGGATTTTGTTTTAATTGCAAGAATATAACTTGTGCAATGGGATATTTTTCTTCCTAATCTGAAAGCTAACAAATCCTCAAAATTCTACGTACATCACACATAATTTGTTTCTGTACTGATAAAATTTGAAACTCTGACTTCAATCATTACCCATATTCTTGAATAGCTTGAGCTTTTTGTCCCCTCTAGGTTACCTCTGTACTGTCACTTAGCTAAAATGCTTTTTTTATATTTTGTCTTTAGTTTTTAAATAGGCAGGCATCTGCTGCTCTATTTCAGCCTTAAAATGGCCTCTAGAAAACACTAAGTGGTATTTGTTTACCAAAGATATCATATTCCTTTGACTAAATTATGATTTTTTTGATTGATCTAACTGCTTGAGGATCTTGGCACCACACTAACTGAAAAAAAAGTGACTGGAGAACATGTATGTGTCAGATTTTTTTGAACAAATTTCTCTACTAACAAAGACAGGAAAAAAATTTCTCCCTTTTTACTTAGTAATGATACCATGCACAAATCTTCTGACTACAATCCCCAAAATCAGAGGAATGTTATGAAGTAAAAATAGCAACATAACTTACTTTTTTTTTTCCCCTATAACTTACTTTTTTTTTTCCTCTCCACTCTATTTTGAAAAACTGCCCAGATGTTTGCAACATCTTGGAAGTAGACTCTATCTTTGCTATGGAAACTAGATAAATACATCCAGTTGGCCAAGGCCCGAAGCTTTTGTTATATCTGTGATATCAAAATGTGTTTGTTTATCTTGTGAAATTTGATTAATGATGGCAAAGCTTTTGGTATTTTTGGACGAAATAAGCTACAGCTTATCTTTATGTGTGAATTTGCAACACAGAAAGCTCAAGAATCTTCATTACGAAGGCAGCTATTTAAAGTTTTGGGTGAATCCACACTATCTAGCAGAAAATATCTGCTTTGTTTGATCAGCACTACTGTTCAAAGAGACAAGATGGCTTCAAGTGTATCCTAAATCTCTCTCTTCTCTGACCAAAAACTGTCTCACTGCACTCATTTTCACTGGTTAATCACTCCAGCCTTGAAGTGAGGCAGCAGTTATGTAACCACAGGCCACCTAGGAAGAAATTATTTCCTGATGATGTGTGGTATGAATTGGTTTGGATTTTATTGTTCTCTTCCCATAAACAGTAAATCCTACCCAAACTATCAGGGGAGAAAAAGCCTCTCTCTTTTTTTCTCTCTTTCAATACTCTTCATAGCCATATGGCTGAATTTTGTTTAAGTAGGAGGAACAGGTCGTTCCTTCCAGAGGTAGAATTCACCTTGCCATGATCCATGTAGAAGTTGTGTCAGCCTAAGTAAATTTAGACTCTCTGTATAAACTCTAGAGAGAGATGAATACTTCCAAAAGGGGACTGACAGCTCCTTAAGATGGGATGAATTTCCCCATACAATTGTGTTTCCCTTTCCATTGAGTAGGAGGTCTGTATGACTACCACAAATGAGATAAAAAAATCTAGGACAGTTTATTCAAAGAAGATGAATTCCACCACTTGTCAATAGAATTGTTGTGTTCTTTAGTATTTAAACATGAAATCTAGAGCTGCTGTAAGGGAAAACTGCCAAAGAGGTTCTCATTAATGGCTAATACTGTATATCTGCTGAAGAAGTGCAGAAGATCTTTTTCCAGTAAAACTTACAATTTAGAAACAAAATTTAGATAAATGGCCCAGGGACTTCTCCCTTTCTCTAAATGTGGAATAATATAAGCTCTCAGTATCTATCTAGGCCTCCTGATGTTCTTCCAAGGGAACTTACTCTTTACTCCCTTTCATTTGTCCTTCGATAGCATTGTAATAATACAATCTGCTTACCCTTGCTCACTCGCTACATCATTTCATACCTTCTCTTTGCTTACTTCAACATTCTCTTTTCCATTATTTAACAATTCCCCAGAGCCTCACAAGTATATCTCCCAGGTAAATATGTAGGCATGTGTGCTTTAAAATGCCATAGAACAAATGTGTTGCAAATCTGTTGGAGCCATAATTAGTTTTGGATTTAAGTTGATTTTACTTCCAAAATTAGAGTAGTTTTTTTCCTCTGTGTATTGAGATCCTTAGGGAATGGATTGCAGAAGAAATTCTTGTTCTACTGAGACAAATGATGAGGCTATCATTGGCTTTCCTTGGCTTCAGAAGAAGACGTTGTATCTTCATAAATGGTCTCTGGAGAAATAAGGCTGCGTACTTATATGGAGAATTGATATTACAAAATAGCATACAATAAAACATAGACAAATGGCATTTACATAGAAATGCTGACATCTGAGCTCTTGCAATGACAACAGTGTAACTATGATTCACCAATAGAAAATAAGCAATGACTTGCAGTTGTGAAGGAATACCTGAGAATTAATGTTATAAGCAGGGTTTGTACTGCACACATGAACATAAACCTTCAGCATGACTTTTTTGTGAAGAAACCAGATCAGGACTTTACAGGTATTTTTCTTTCAAAACTTTTACATTGATTATCTAAAAAAAATGACTGATCTGGGTTTGAGAAGACAAAACCAATCTGCAGAATTAATGTCAGCTCTTCTTACTCTGGACTGATGGAATTACATTCCTTTTTTGCAATCCTAAAGGCCCTTTAAGATATTATCTATTAGAGCAAAGTCTCATGGAGACAATGTCATTATCCTTTACTTCTTGAACAATTATTCTATGTGGTAAAATACCCTTACATGATACCCAGGTTTCATTTAAGGTATGTGGTTGCAACTATTTTCTATTCAGTTACTAAGAATTCCTTTTATTTTTTTTTTTTTTTTTTGGCTAAAGTCAGTTAGTCGCAAGCCAACTTGTGCTTAAGTTGACAATGATTTTTGAAAAGTGGTAAAGGCATTAAGGAATATAAGATTTGTGGAAAAGCATCATGATTCAGTTTCACAGGTCATATGTCGTTGGAATGTGTGACTTGATTTTGTACATCCTACAAAAGTTAAATTTCATGGTCTTAAGCTTGTCAAACTTAATCAGGGAAGGAAGAAGACTGTACAGGTCTTTAAATACTACCTAGACACAAAACTGTTCTTAAACTAGACAGGCTAGATTCCACTGATTTCAATTTTGTGTCCACTTGAAGTGAGAGAATAAAGTCTGCACCTGAGGCCTTGCAGTGAAGCAATTAAAATAAATCTCTTAGTAACCAGGGGGCAATTAAATATGTTCAGAAACAACACATGTCATAAGCTTTAACTTTAATTAACAGATAGAATTCTTGCAGGCCACTTAAATATGTGCCAGTTATACCATTTTTTTTTTATTATTTATATGATTTCCCTTTTTCATTTTGCCAAATGCAGTGAATAAATATAAATTATCAAGAAATATCTTCATTTCATAGGTCCTTGTTTTGTGCAAAAGCCAAACCATTATTTTTAGTATATTTTTGGACTTCAGTGGCACAAAGAAATGGCAAAGGACCACATATTCAATTAAATCACTGTGACGAGAAGATGAATATAGAAACTTGGCTTCCTTCTGTGCAGTGGTGAATAAAAAGTCATCATTTTTATTTTGCCTTATGGCATGAAATGAAGTACTCTTTGATTAGATACTTTCACTATATAGGGTATGTAATGTCCTTAACCACCACACCCCCTCTATACCTGGATGAATTTGGAACCAGTCCTGGAAATGGAACTATTAAAACCAACAGACTTCTGTTGCCTTGGGTACAAAACCTCGTTTCATTTACACAAAATTGAAAACTTTTGAGGACATAAATCTTAATAGAACAAATATGCTGTAAAATCAGTAAAACACAAAAAACTTTTTTCTCAGAGAGGTGGTGGATGCCCCATCCCTGGAAAATTTCAAGGTAAGGCTGGACAGGGCTCTGAGAAACCTCATCAAATATCCCTGTTTATTGCAGGAAGATTAGAATAAATGACCTCTAGAGGTCCCTTCCTTCCCAAATTGTTCAATGAGTCCATGACTTTAATAATCTCTTTATCCCAAAGAGCATTTTTATAGTTAAGTAGACATTTAAAATGAATATGGTTTTGAAGGGTCCCACACTGGTAATACACACTTACTTTTGATTTTGTTGTGATCAAGATGAAGGTGCTCAAGGTGAGCATTGATTGGTGGAATTTTAGTGAGCTGATTGTGAGACAGCTGTAGGTCTAGAATAGATGAAACATTAAACCCATTTGGAGGGATACCATCATCAGATAGTTTATTGTAGTTCAGCCTGAGGAAAGTCACTTTGGGTATTGCACTGAAGTAGTTTTCTGGTATTACTTCGATGGAGTTGTTGTCCAAAAACAGCTGCAGTGTATTAGCTGGAATGCTTAAAGGCATTTTCTTGAGTGAATTTTTTGCTATGTTGAGCTGCATAAGGTTGTTGAGTCCTTGGAAGGTGTCACTTTGAAGAGCGCTGTCCAACAAACTGTTCTGGTGCAGGTCTAACATAGTAAGGTTTTCCAAGTGGCTGAAGACTCCTTCTGGGATTTTGGAGATTTTGTTTCTAGCTAGTCTTAGCTGTTCCAGACCCACTGGTAATGGGGCAGGCACCTCTTCCAATTCATTATCTTCAAGGAATAAGTAAAGCAGCCTTTTCAGCTTGCTCAGCACACCACTCTCAATTCCACTGTTTGTGATCTTATTCTTGTTCAGATTTATCCATCTCAGATGAGTGGCATTTGCAAAAGGCTTCTCTGAAATTGTTTCAATTTGATTGTTCTGAAGATAGAGGTACCAAATTCTGGCTGGAATTGGAGGGATTTCTTTAAGTCCTTTGTTATCACAGTATAATGCATTGGGGAAACTAGGAGGACAAAAGCACTCCTGTGGACACTCAGAAGTGTAGTGAGACCAATGGCCAGGATCCAGATCATCATAAACTTGTCTCACAGTTCGAGTCCACACAGAATTGACCAAGAATAAGAGCAAAAGGCTTGTGTAGACTTTTAGAATCATGGTGTTTGCCTTGGAAGGGGAAAAAACAATTAGCTGTTTCTCAATAAAACTCCCTAGTAGCATACTAGATTAACAAAACAGTTTTGCATATAAAATAATATTTCCTTTAATATTATTTAATTACTATTCAATAATATTTCCCTATAAACAGCCAAATTCTTTCCTCTAAGGTGATATCCATGGCCTGTTAAGGAAAAACTGAAAAGTAATATAAAAGGTATAAACAATTCTATGCTATATGTGGATAAACATTTCCCTGATTCAGCTTAGACTCCACATTGGCTGACAGTTTAACTGATGTTCATGCAAGTATAATTTAAAAAAATAAGAAAATATGGATCATTTTAAGACAATAAATCAGTACCTCTTTTAAATTTGTGTAAGTTTTCCTGTACAGTCCTATTATCTAGATAATAGAATGGTTAATCTTCAGAAAAGATACCATTGCCATGATGATATAAATACTATTGTACTCAGTGTTCCTCTGTTTAAAATTAATCATACCCTCTTTTCTGTTTTTGTTCTCTCTTAAATTATAATGGCATCTGGATCAGATTTTCCAGGGTCTTTTGTCTTCATTGAAAAGTGGAAGATCAAATAGTGTTTTAACAGCTGTTTGTTGGGCATGTTTTTAAAAGCTTGGAGGGAATATGTTTGACTAATCCATTCCCCACCTCACTCACTCTCTCATATCCAAAGTTACAAATTTCCTTCCCTAAAGCAAACAGACAAAACAAATGCCTGCTCTAAATGACACAAAAAACAAGCCCTAACCAAATTATATCCACAAAAAGTAAATCCTGACCAAATTATTCATATACATTTATGCATCTTTTAATTATTTTTCCTACTTGATTATTTGTTGTTTTTAGCCTCTTCCACAATTATAATTATGAACAAAATTATCACTGATAGTTTACTCAGAAAGGAAATATTTGTGTAGCACAAAAACAGTGCCCTACAAACTCTGTTATCTTGCTTACTGCCTCATGAAGATTAACAAGCATTTTGCAATGTAGAGGCAAAAGACAGATAGCTGAAATTTCTGGTAAAAATTAGGGGGTTTGTTTTGACAAAAATAATATTTAAATAAAAATTAAACTCTCTCATAGGATTAATGCATCAGTAAGGTTAAGAGCTCAGTTCAGTTGCTGCACATGATATGTAGTAATTTAATAGTTTTCAACATTGTTATTAGCAGTAACAAGTGCAGAATCCTGTAGCTTTTCCAGCCTCAGAAACTGCTATCTGGAAGCATTCCAAAGAAAAGGACAAATAAAACAGTTTTAAAGAATAACATTTCCATTTCACACAGTGAATTTGCAACCTTCTTACTCTGTAAACATTCACAAACTTAATAACACTTAAAAAAATAAATATAAAGCAATTTACCTTGTTAGTCAAGCTCCTGGAGCTATCTGAAGCCAGTTAGAAATCACTGCAAATTCACCGCTTTTGGCTGCTATCCCCTGTGTTTGTTTCCTGTCCTCCTAAGAATTAGCAGCATATAAAACTGGAAGTACATACTAGTATTCCCAGGTGTATTTCCATGCACACCTTATTAGCTATTGCTTCTAGTTTGACATTGTTTCAGAGTTTGGGCTTACCTCAGCTTTCTTGGATCTTCTTCTCTTTCTATTGGTCCCTGTTGTTGGACTGTAATAGCTTGAGTCAGGCTACAAGCCGTGTTCTAGGAATACAGCCTCATATATACGCATCACTGCTTACAGCTTTTAACCCCTGAAACAGCTAAGGCACCTCAGCACCCAGGCAGGGAAAGAAGGAAAGCCTGGCCTTAATGTCAGCCAGCCACTGAGCTGAAGGCATTTGGTTTTTTTGTATTCTATCAGATGAGGGGAGCTGCTCTAGAAGAAACAGGTAGCCCAAAGTGTACATTTATTCAACATTTTTGTTAGAAGATACTTTACACGCAAAGCTGACTTACATCATAACTCATTCTCATAATACCTGACTTGGCCACAAAGGATTAAAACCAGTGCCATCTGTTTCTAAAGAAATATTTTATTTGATTTTTATTAAATGCAGATGCTGTCGTGCCATTTAAAGACAAAATTCTTGATTAGGAGAAGAAGAGAGCAAATGCATTTACTAAGAATTTTTTAATAACATATCTTCAGTTTTTTAAAGATTAAATCTTACCTTTTAATTTTTGTTCAGAGAAATATTTACATGTATTTCTACAAAGTTATAATATTGTCTCCTGCAATTTTCTTTCATCATTGATCTAAAGCAAGCTCTTTGCAGTGAACTTGCTCTCCAAAGATAGACACATATTTCTCACATTAAGTATTTTGGAAGATTTTTGTTTTCCTTTTTGGTCCAAACTTAAAGTAACAACTTCATATCAGAAAAACTATTCAAGTTCAAAGCCAGAACAATGACAAAAATATTTTAAGGGAAAAGTTAATGAAAAATATTGAAAACATAAAATATATATACTGTTACTTTAAAAGAGTTATATTAGTTTTAAGACTTAATTGCATAATTATTTTAATTCAGTTTCATCTGTTTGATTTTAACCATTAAACCTATAACAACCTATTTCATCATTTTTAATCCCTTGCTTCTTAAACTCAAAATGTCTCAAATGAAGTTTAGAAACAAAAAAGACCAAAGGTAGTCAAACAAAAGGAAAGCAAACCTTAAATGCATGGGCATCTTTCACTGCCTTCAGTAAGGCTAATGTTAAACACATCATAAAAGTGTTTCACTCTGCTAGCACTCCAGGCCCTTCAACACCTCTTAAAGATTATCAGGGATTTCTTACAGAGTCTTACAGGTGTAAAACTGATTCCTTCATGCATACTGAATATTTTAATAATTTAAATTAGATTAAATTAATTTACATCTATGCCTAAAAATAAAGGTTCTAGTTTTAAGCAGATGTACTAATTATAGGACAAAAGCCATAAAACCCCCTAATTTTCATTATGAATGTCACTTTAAACACCTAGAACTTAAAATGTTTAAGACTTGGACCTCCTGCAGCAGAGCTGGTACCCCACATTAGTGACAAGGATGCTTGCCAGCTGGAGTCCATCCAAGGGAGATAGGGAGGGGCAGAGGCATCACTGTGTGAAATTTAAAATAGTTGTATGTCCAATTGTGAGCCATTTAAGGAGGCTTCACCATGAAAAGTGCATCTATGATTCTTGTAAACAACAGGCAGTGCAGTATAAAACTGCTTTGCTTTTGTCCTAAATCTTCACAAAGTGTGTAGAGAGAGTATGAAGGCACTGAGGTCTCTTTGCCAGTAAAGAACAGAGTCCATCCCAAATGTTGTACTGAAGTGCCTAAAATTGAGAGTCCTGATGGCAGATATTTGCTGTGACACCCCTCAGTGCATGTTGCCAGATGTTTGCATTTAGCAACAACAAAAAAAGATTGATTTATCTTATGCTTCATGGTGGTCTGAATTTACCTGCTATTTTTACCTGCTAATCATGTCCAGATATTCATTATGTTATCACAGAAGTCCTTGGCAAAGGGACTTGCTGTTTAGCTTGTGGCAGGCAGTGGTACTATTTGTATGAAATACCATTCAACAAGGGGTCATAATCTGCCCTTTGTGGATTTCGAGGCCAGGTATTTGATCCTTATCAAACACACGTTTCCATCCCATTCAAAGGAGGAGTCCTTCACTAGGAGAAGAACACAGCAAAATACATTTCCTAAGGCTTTCTCAGTAATGTGAATTTCTATTTCTTCTGATGCAAACAAAGCAGAAAAAAAATTGCAAGAAATGTCTTCAAAATCAAGAAGCAAGAGTGTCTACAACTGTCATATGTATTTTCTTCCCAAAAATTTTTGAAATATCTCTGAAGTGGTTGCCTGCAGAAGTGGGTGTCTAAGCAGGCTTTGCAGAGAGCCTGCTTTCCATGAAGCCTTCAAGATTGTGCACATATCATGTGTTTGTTGTGTTGAGTCCTCCGTCATCTGATGTAAAATATTTCTTACTTAAAGGTTGCACTTTATGGTGATAAAGTTTTACAGACTAATAAAAGACCGTGGCCAAGATTTTCAAAAATGACTAATGGTTTGGGAGACTTTTTGTTTTGCAGATCCAACCTGAGACTCTTTCCAGAACCTTATTTTCAGTGGGACAGCTATGAATTTTGTGTTAATGAGGTAATTTTTAACTTGAGAAGCTGAGTGACCAAAGGCAAATATCAGTGAAACACAAAGTGCTCCTGAGACCATGAACAATCTCTCAAAAAGTAACAGCATGAAAGGTATTTACACAACAATAAAAGGAAGTGGAAGAAAATATTACAGTGAAAATACTGTGGATACCCACCCTGAATTTTGGAGACAATTTCTAAGAGATACTGTTGGGTTTGTTCTAGTTTGAGAAAGATGTCTGAAGCTATTACAGGACTTTTACTGTGTGTGTCTCCTTTCAATCCACACTGTTAATCAAGAGAATTTGTATTAAAAAGTATAAAAAAGCAAAGAGCATCAACAACTGCAGGGGGTAATAACATCTCCTTGAGAGAAGTAATGTACATGCTTGAAACTAAAACAGCTCACAACCTTGAGAAAGACTAGAAGAATAAAAAAAGACAGACTAGAAAGACCCATTGGGAGGAGAAATGGACAACTGGGAGTGCTGTTTGGAGCTGTTCTGTTTTAGCATCAGAGCTGCTGACAGTGAAAAAATGCATTGCTTTCTTTCAGTAATGGCTGCCATATGTCTCAGATTGAATTTGAAGCAAGGTCTGTTAAGCATCAAGCATGTGTATAGTTCATCACCAGTAAACCCAGGAGTGTACTGTAAGCAGAGCTTACTCATTAGCCCTGTGCATTGCTCCATTTAGCAAAGGCTGCAACTCAGGGTGCCTAAATTTGGCTGGTTCTTTGCTAAAAACTATGTGCCTTGCTCCACAGGACAATCAGTTCATCTGAAACAGGCTCTTGAATTATCTTCATGGTTACTAGAGAAAAGGTAGCACTTCAAGAGCTGAAGACTTGAGTCCAGTTTGTGTATCCTTCATCCTATACTCCTAATGGTAGCTCCAGACATCTTCATGGGGCTGCTGACTTTTACTCAGGCTTCAGTCTGCCTCTTTCACTTCTGATGACAGAAAGAGAGTTCTCTCTCTCTTTCTGCATTGCTCTGAGTTTTACCCAGAGTCAAAAAGATAAAAATTCTATTTCCAAACAGTTTCCTGACCACCAGACAGTGATATATCTCAATTAATAATATCTGCTGCTCCTTTAAAAAAAACAGCCAAAGGTCAGCAAGATCAAAGAGTCTAAAAGAAAGCAGATGACTGAGCCCTTCAGGCTAGCCCAAGGGACACTGCAGACAGATCAAAGGACCAGCCCAGATGTTCCAGACCCTGCTCCTATGGATGTATTTTACTCTACATCATGCCTAGTGAACAAAAGAAATTAAAACAAAACAGACTTAGGAGCAGGAACACTGCACCTCTACTAGAAGTCTAGAATTACCTGCTTAGACCTCATAGTGGAAAAAATTGCATTTCTTATTTAAATAGGCATTTTTGTTGTGCATATGCAGGCAGCTGAAGTATAGGGAGTTTACGTGGGGAGCTTTCAGTTTAGATCCAAATACATTGCTTAAAGAAACCCTGGGGAACAGTTTGACTGGCTTAATTTGTTAAAAGGAGATGTCACCTGACCTCTTGTTTATATAGGATTTAGGAAGATAAGATCCCATTCTAAAAGTCCAGAAACAAAACTTTAGCAGTTTACCTTCTGCACACTTCACTCCCTTATCAAAACTACAGTGGGAATGGAGTAGCTTAGCTGAAAGAGATCATTGCAGAGCAACACATTTCAGAAAAGAACAACTATGGAAAAGGGCTCAGCTTTTATGGGAAATATATTGGTCTCCTGAATATGCTTCATTAAATAATTTTTTGGCACTCTGTTGTCTTTCTCTCTGGTTTGAAGTCTTTACCACAGTGACACCAAAATGATTCCATGACACAATGCCAAAATCTGGTATTTGTCTTGGCTTGCTAGGTTTACTTTAACTACTATGGAAATGTTACTGTCAATGTCTTACTTTACTTTGTTTTCATGATTTCAACAATTTCAACACTGAAACAAATCTATCCCATCCTGGGACTCTATTTTTAAAATGCTAAATGTATCTCAAATATCTAACATGCATTTATCAATTACACACATATATTAAGTTTCTGGGACAATATGTAGCTATTTAGATGATTTGTATTTTCCAGACAACTAATGGTAAACGAAAATATGTATTAGTGATCTGATGCCCATTCTGTAAACATGCAGAAGTTTTGAACCATAGACTATCAAGGATTAAATATATTAAATATATTCTGAGATAACATAAGGCTAGTGAAAACAAAATAGTTTTACTATCCTTTAATTATATCCTTATCCTTAATTTATGTTAACTTCTGTTTTCTTGTTTACTTCTGTTTTTAAAGAAAAAATTTTAATTCATCTTCTTTTTAGATCCCCACAGTAAGACAATAGATTTCAAGAAGTTTAAAGTTATATAAAGTTTTGTCCTCTAAAATGAATGACAAGGGTTGCATAAAAGAGAACTCACACAGCTTAATGAAAAAAATATTTTATTCCCTTTACAGTAATGATCTGCTACAGTGATTTCACCACAGGAGAAATTCAAGGTTCAGGGGCTTTTTTAATATTTAGAAAGAAAAGCCAAATGGCATAAGCTATATGAAAACTCAGCTCTTATTTTCCATTAATTGTAGTAATTTTTGCTCTAATTTTTAATGCAGATACTCTTGGGAAATACTGAAATTAAACATTAGACTATGTGATTTTTATTTTCTTAAATTGCGATATCAGTCATCGCTTTCAAGAGCTGGCATTTCCCAAAGCACTTGAGTTTTCTTCCAGAGTCCCAACTTCAAGCTCAAATCTCACTCACCATGACTACTCCAGCCACTGATTATCCTTTCAGATGGAACATGTTGAAACGAAGTCCTTATTGTGTAGGTGAAATTGCTCAACACCCAGCACTTTGATGCAAACTGACACCACCTTGTTCTTTTTTTCTTTGAAGACAGCTCTGGAACCCAGTTCTGGGGAGAATTCCTCACCCATCTCTGTCCAAGAACCATGCAGGGCTCCAGAGCCCTAAATAATGACCAAAATAACCCTGAATAATCAAAGGGGCGTTCTTCAGCACTACCTGCCCTTTTCTTGGATGATTCCATGCTCTTCATGGTGGCAGCTGTTAATCCCAGCAGTAAATGCTTAGTTTCCTTCTGCATTTTCTGTATAATACATACCTCAGCTCAAGGCTGTGGTTTCCATTAGAAGCAACACACCTTTCCTTCTTCTGAATTGAGGGTGGGAATAATAATATTGCAGGAGAAGATTCTTCTTATCCAAACTTAGGACCCTGTACAAAAAAAAATCTCATTTTTATACACAGGTAATCACAAATTCTTCTTCAAATCAATGCAACATTGCACGTAATTTAGAGAATTTACTGATCTTACTGTTTATTTTTTTGACAGCAGAATGGCTGTAATGATGAAATCTAAAAGTCAAGTTCAGGAAACATTTGTTCATGGAGTTTAGAAACCAGAGTGTGTAGTAAGATGGATGGCAAAATCACATGATGTGATACTAGAAAGATGATGGAAATAGGAATTTTGAAAGACTTGTTTATTTTCAAGACAGCTTATTATTAAAATGGTTTATAACGTATGAAATTTACAAAGACTTCCAGTATCTTCTGTCTGAAATATTTTGCATGTTTCAATGACAGTGTTATAATCAACAGAAATTTTTTTACAAGTATTATTTAATGGGTTCCAAAGTATCTTCAGAGTTATTTGAATATGCTCTGGTCAGGTTGACCAAATACTATGACAGACTTGTATGCATTGCCCCACACTGGGATTCACAGAGTAAAGACAAAACTGGTTTTTTTCTGCACAGCAGCTTTCCTCTTCTTCAGAAGTCAGGTGCATTTGACCAAATCCCCTTGTTTCCACACTGTCATATGGAGACTGTAAACAATATTTCTCTTCTCATGTATTTACCTCATTTCTTCACTTCCTTCTTAATTAGACTTTATTTTCTGCTTTTCTTTAACAATTTCAGAATAAAAAGGTACCTGTACCACAAAGGTAGCACATAAGAGGGTTTATGCTTTAAAAAAAAAATATTCTAGTAATCAACAATTGTTAAAATATTGTGTTATTTGATCTGTAGATTAAGAATTCAAATTATGAAAATTAAGAAAATTCACCTCTAAAAACAGGTAGAAGGGGTTACACCCACAAAGTATCATGTTTATAGCACTAAAGAGGAGCAATACATTTTAGCCCACAATCACAATCTTATCTCAGAACAGTGTGATAAAACGTGCTCCAGCCTCTAAAGCTGCTTTTCTTTACATAATGAAGAGATAATTTGCCCTGGCACTTGAACCTGACCTTTCTACATTCCAGGTGAGTATCCTAAAGTACAGCTAGCACTCTTTTCTTTCTCATTTCAACTGACCTTGAACTTTTCAGACTAAGTAGAAAAAAGAGTTATTTCTGTGTGAAAGCCTTAAGGCCTACCAATTAAGTTCTTTTTCTTATGGATGGAAAACCTTTTAACCAATATCAGAATGTGAAAAAAATTATTAACTAAAATGTCCTCCATGAGCACTCTGTCCATTAGGATGGTGACATGTTTGCTAGTGCTGTCCCACATGGGAGAGTTAGAAGGGATGGATCTCTGATTTCACTGCCCCTACTCAGTAAATCACAAGTGTTAAAATGGGAGCAGATCTGCACAAGCCAGCAAAGGAAAGGTATCGAAAGAAAGTTCCTGCCTATGGAATCTATATCCAAATGTCAGCTAAATTAAGATTTTGTGAGTATCATAGGAGTTGGAATTATGGACTGGAACCTGAAACAAGAAATTTTCCACATGAATTTTATGCTAAACTCCAGCTGTAGAACTGGTTAATAAAATTGATATTTTTCCCCATTGGTTACTTGTATTCTTAGAATCATAGATTCACAGAAGTTATAAATAAGTTGGAAAAAACATCTGAAGGTTGTTTAGTTCAACCTCCTTCTAAAATGAAGGCTAGCCTCAAAGACAAATCTGACCCTCAGGGCACTGCTCCTGAATGTTATGAAAATTTCTGAGGATGCAGGGTCCACAGCCTCCTTGGGCAATCTGTGACAGTGCTTTATGAACTCAGTGTGAAGAATTTTTTTGTATGTCCATCTCAAATTTCTCCTTCTGGAACTTTCTCTTTGCTGCTGTTCCCCTTCACCATGCACCCTGAAACTGGACACTTGTTTGGTCTCTCTTTTAGGCAGTGACAGACTGCAGTAAGACATGGACTGAGACATATGGTATAGGAGAGAGTCTAAGGGAAGTACCTTGACATTACCTGGAAAGAAGAAGGTTGAGGGAAGTTCTCTTAACAGGTTCTAATCTATCATGAGTTGGACTGTTCTCAGTCTCACTGTTTACACTCTTTTATTTTGCATAAAAGTAACCAGTGTACTGAAACAAGCTGAAAAGAATAATACTTTTCTGTTTTGTTGTTAGATTACAGCAGTCAGGTGACATATCATTATCAATTTGTGCTCTAGAAGTCTTAGTGTTTAGTATATTTTTAAGTGAAGGGAACAGTTGGGTTAAAAGCTGTCTGGAAATGGTTAAATACCATTGCTCATTCAATTTTCTTTTCTTTGGGGTGTTTTGCATGCACTTCCTTCTTCTTTTTCTATGTTGCAATGCCTAGGTGCTATTCCACAGTGATTCCCATCCTGATGAGTTCAGAAAGGCCCAGATTTACACTTCTTTCTGCAATGAAAATTCTAGCCAACTTGTAACAAATTTTACTGTCAATCCTTCCTGTACATGGGTAAAAAAGCAGCAACATTTATGAATTCCAAAATGAAAATAAAAATAAGGAGGGAAATATTTCTATTGTTTTCTGAATCTCTCCTTTTGTTTTAGTCCCAGGTTTCTTTGTGAATTGTGTTTTGATTTTGAACATCTGGAACTGGCAATGTGCCAACTAAATGGTTTGGTATGAAGTGGTTTGGGGCTTTTTTCAGAGGTGATAGTTTCTGCTTTTGCTATAGAAACTAGCAAAGTTTCTGTTTGAGTGTTTAATAGTCTAGTAGTTGAAAAGAAAACAGTACCCATGGGATGATCTGGACTTGCAAGCAAGCCACTTACAGGTCTCAGTTACTAACACATTTATTTTAGTGTGTTCCAAGATGCTGACAATATTTGGACTATTTAGTCCTGGATGGAACATACTACCATGTCTTTACCATGTGTAGCTGCATTTTACTCACCACCTGTGGTTTCTGAGAGATTTCACTGTTCTTTTGACAATACTGAAACATTAGTTTGCATGTTTTCATAGTGCCATGATTCCCACACTGCAAACTTCATAAGGCATCAATCTATTGGCCAACACAAGTGTGGTGGTGCGTGTTAAATTATGTGTACAAACATATTGAAACGCCAAAGTAGAGAAAACAGTTTATTTAACCTTACAGTAAATTTTAATAATAATAGAATAGCTTAGATTGTCTTGTCCTAACCTGTTTTTTTTTTTCATTTTATAAAAGAAAGAAACATAGTTGTCAATGATATGGACAAAAGGACACTATTTGATATGTTTTATTTTCTACAGTCTGGTTAAAAATATCATGCAAGTAATTGAATAAAAATATTTGTATATATGATTTATTCTGAAATAACAATTATAACAGCAATGAATAAAAATCTTACCATGACAGTTAAATGAAAGTATGACAAAAAGAAGAGTAAACAATTATTTAACCTGAATATTTTTTTCCTTGTTACCTTTCATGTATTCCATTAATATAACAATGTCATAGGCTCTGAACACATATTTTCACAAATTTTAAATTGTTCGTATATTGTTAAATCATTTTTTCCTTTGCAATGGGTAACAATATATAAAAGACATGATGATTAGGAAAGTTGGACAGGAATCTTGTATGGACACAGGCCTGCCCATACTACTCACTGCAACTCACAATGAATCCCACCTCACTTCCCTGTGAGTCTGGAACCTGCTGGCATGTATTGCATGCATGAATATAGATTTTTATGAAGTTGAATTTTTTTCATCAGCTCATCTAGCCAGATAAAGATATATTTTGCATCAGGTCTGGTAATTCTTGTGCTTTCTAAATAGAACCATTTGTAAAAATACGCACACGTTCCCTTCAGTTTGCCAAGTCCTTGCTAAAATGTTAACAAACAGAATGGATAATATGCAGACTGACACTTGCTTTAAGGCGTATCCTAATTTTAAAGCACTACCATGGTGTGTTATTCCTGCAGTTACTGCCCCTGGAGGGGAGCTGGCTGGTCCCAGGTGTGTCACTCCAGTGAGATCTCCGCGGCCACCCGAAGGCAGTTGTACATCTCCTGCGGCAGGTCAGCCCGAGTGAGGTTGTTTCCATCCAGCCGCAGATGTGTGATCCTGGAGTAGGTCGTCGGCCCAACCACCTTGCAGAAGCTGCTCAGTGGGAACTCTGAAGCAAAGAGAACAGAAATAAGAGGAAAACATGGATAATTAGGACAAAACCATTATTTTTCTGCTATTTTTTTTTTATTTCAGTTGAAAATTGTGACCTTAAGTCATTATACTATTTTCAATATTTTGCATTTACACTGATGTAAATCTCTGTAAATTTATTGGAAGTTGAGGAACTTGTGTTGGGAGTGTTTTTTTCTGTTAGCTGTGAGAGATCCGGAATTTCAAGACTGAGTTTTTCAAATGCTATTTTCTTCCAGTACAAATTTGACTTTTGACTTCAGATTTTACAGAGAGGTTTAATCTGGCATTTAGATAAAAGGAAAAATCACTCTTTTATAAAAAACTAGAGATGCAGAGGGAAGAATCAGTCAGTTTGTGTGTATTACAAGGGAAGGGTAAAACTGTTTTATAAGATATTGAAGGAAGTAAAAAGTTTCTGGAGAAATTGAAACCATGACACAGCTTTAGCCTAAAGAACAGGCAGTCCAATGGGTGTCTGTGTATTTGGTATGTCTTTTATATGTGCCATTTTGATTTACCTCTTTCAGAATGAAGTTTGGGTCTAGGGTTGGAGAAGAGTTTTACATTTAAACTGTGCAGTTGAACCTTTCCACATCAGAATTAGGTGAGTATGAATGCAAAATTTACTTAGAAAATATTTCTATTTATTGTAATTTAAATATCATGTTATATATGGTCTCTATTCAGTTGAGGTATTATTTGGTTCACGTAACACCAGATAGATCTTGAATGGAAATTTGTCTTCTATCACATGGTCAGTATTAACTGTAAGCTAGAAATTAGATGAATCACTGAAGTTCTCTGCTCAGTATGAAGAGCACACACCCACCCATATTGCAGACTCCTTTCATGCAGAGAAGATCTGTTCTCAGGAGAGAATGTATGTGAATAAATCTGATGTCCCCTGCATACCACATTGTGTAATTTTGCAAAGAGAGTCTTCATTCACTCTTTCTTTTGAGTCAGGAAAAGGATTAGTCTATTGAAAAGCTCTATAACTACTAAAGAAACAGTCTGAGAGACTTGTTCTTCCTCAGAACACTGACATCAGATGAATTCACACAGAAAATACTATAAAAGGTTAAAGAGACTCCTTCAATGAACCCATACTTCTCATAATTTCTGAGACATCAAGTTAGCATTATCAAAATCAAGTGCCATTTGATTTACCTTTCATAGATCACCATATATATCTTTTCTACGTGGCTACTTAACTCATCTAAGAAAGTATGATCAAATTGTAGTATTAAAGTAAGTGGAGGAAGTGCCTTTCATACCTTCTCATTAACTTTTGGATTAGCATCCTTCTAATTGGATTCTTCCAGGACTTGCTTTACAATAATTTTCTATCACTAATGAAACATGGCTTTTGTAAACTAAGTATAAATGTTCAGGCTGCTCTTTAGAGCATAGGTAATTTTTTGGACAGAGATATGATGTTAAGAGTGGGTAAAGACTCATGTACCTTCCACAAAGTAAGTTGTTTTGAGTAGCGGTTAAGGAAATATAATTTAAAAGTCAGGTCCTGATCACCAATTTGATTAAAGCAAATCAAAGCAATTTCCTAGATTTTGTGTAGTCTGCAACCTCCTTTTGGAAAGGTGGGAGATGAATGGCATCCTTTGGGCAGTCCATGTTGTAATATAGTAAAATTTTAAGACTTCAGACCAAATCTAATACTCTTCTGGTTTAGAATGTACCAGCAGAAACAAACTAACAATTCTTGTTCATTAAGATCATATGATCTGAGAGATGTTTATAGGATTATGTCTGTGTGGAATTTTGCTGAATGAAAACATAAATTCCTGAGATTTAACTCATTTTCTTGGGCTATAGGCTATATCATTGACTATTTAGTTCCAGTTTTCTTCAGATAACTTGGGTTTCATTTTTAAAGTTTTAAATAAACCTGAATTCTAATATGTTTCTTTTCCATCTTCTTGTCATTCAGGAATGACATGGTAAGTATATTTTTGCTCACAACAAACACTTAAAAACTTTATAAATTTCAGGGATTATTTTAGGGTTTATTTTCATATTGTAACTTTTGAGCAAAATTACTAACATTTGGTTGCAAAAGGAGATATGCCTGTACAAGCTGGATAGACGGGTAACTACTCAAAGAACATAAACTTCATACATGTAAATGACAAAATTTAACTGTGATAACAAAACTCTCATCTGTGCTGACTGTTTATGAGACTAAAACCACTGGGGAAGTGGATAGAGATCTAGACCTCACAGAAGTCAAATTAACTCAGTCATGGACCTCAGTGAGATTTTGTTCCAATATTTAGGCCACATGTTTTAAATGTGAGTACCAATTTTTTTCACTCGTCATATAATTTTCAGTTGTTAAAAGCACATTAAAAAAATGTTTCATTTTAGTTGCAGTCTCTACTAGCAGCAAATAAGACCAGTGGTTCCTGTGAGTGCACTTGATAAACTGTTACCTGTACCATCTGTATGGGGAACTGCAATCCTTTAGACTGGAGTACTGTGGCATCAAATATCATTGTAGTTTACTTCCTATTTTGATACACTTATTAATGTTGCAGGTGAAAAAATGTCTTCCTGAACTTAAAAAATTCAGTTTCAGAGCCAGTGTAGCTGGAATTTTTTCCCACATATTTTCCCAACACAGAATTCTTGCATAAGCCAGACACTGAGAGAGTAAGAAGTATTGGATAAAAATTGGATTTTCATCTAGCAGTACAGTGGGCAACCCCAACAGGATCTGAAGTTACATAGTCGTTTTTTTTGGTCTGTTGTCATGATTACATGTGACACATTTTTAGATAGGCCATGTTAAAAAACCCTTTTGGGAATTGTTGGAGTGAGACAGATAAATGATTGTAAAGCACCTCCACAATTTGATATATAGTCTCTTAACTGTCCTCTGGAACATTTTCATATTTCCACTTTCATACTCCATTAATGTGGAGTAATCCCATTACTTCCTGGGATTTTATGTAGAAGCAAGAATTTCCTCCTTAATCTCTTACAAGTACAGATGAAATATGGAGAAGGCCATCTTTGGACCCTTTTCTTGTTTCACTGAACCTCTTTGATTCTTGCTATTTTTTTCCCACCCTGAAGAGTTTCTTTTTGCCTTGAGGAGTCTGTAATGCAAGCCTCTGTATTTGTGTACATGCATATATGTGTGTATATAATAATAATGTCATCTTAAAGACATTTCAATTTAGAAACTACAGTTTAGATTTCAGCTATGGACAAAGCTAAGGCTTTTTTCTAAATCTTCCACAGTCCTATTCTAGCTTGGAGATCAAATGAGCACCAAATACAGTAGATAAAAGTGTAGATTTGACACCTACAATCAATATAATGGATGTGCTTCAATTTATTAGTTAGAAATCAGAGGAGTTACTCTGAATTTGATTTCTTAGCAGTTTGCTATGTTTCACCTACTGCTTCTTGCAACACAGAGGGAAACACAACATACTAAGGCAAAGCCAATTCTGCTACATATTTAGATGTGTTTATTCATCAGTTCTTGTTCAAAAAACTCAGAGTCACTCAAATAAGGGTATTTCTCAAACAGATTTTTTTTTTTTATGAATGCCAATGCATAATAATTGTGGCAAATTCATGGTGAAACTCA
Source organism: Urocynchramus pylzowi (assembly GCA_013397555.1). Lineage (NCBI taxonomy): Eukaryota > Metazoa > Chordata > Aves > Passeriformes > Fringillidae > Urocynchramus > Urocynchramus pylzowi. Next base: position 958,640 of record VZRH01002546.1, read on the forward strand.
TGGACAGTGATTTAGAGAAATATTCTTTCCAGTAATCTCAACAAAGTTGGAACAAGATTATTTTTTCTTAGACAAATGTAAATGTTAATTGCAAGCTTTAAGGTACATGAGAAAAAGGGAAACAGAACAAGTTACGAACTCTGGAGAAATATCTTTATGCTAGTTCTCAGTATGATGAAAACTTAAAACTAAGCAAGCACAAACTGAAAGATTATACCTTTTGTGTATTTGAGGACAAATTATCATTACTCCTTAGACAGAAGTCTCTCACTGCATATGGGTACCATAGGCCATGACATGCAATGCAAGCTGGCCTAGTTTACAGTCATCCTTTCACAAATCACTGGTAAATCATAACAATTAATGAAAAAATGAACTGGTTGTTGGTTTGAAGCTTAAATAATCACAGATCAATCAACTCAGTTTCCCAAAAGACTAAGAATTCACAGTTGTAAGTCAGCTGTCACAAATGGTGAAGTCCGAGGGCTTTGTTTGCCCTATATTAATGATTATTTTTAATTAATTTTTATCTCATATTGTCAATCAGCATCTTAGGGAACTATATATTATGCCTGTGAAATTAGATATCTGAGAAAATTGATTCTTGAAGTCTTCAAGATTTTATGGTAAAGAAAAAATACCAGTAAATCATAATTTTGTTGCATCAGTCCATAGGGTAGCAATGATAGTGTAGCAGTAGCTGGTGAACATCCACTCCCCACACCATCCCCCTGAAAATGCAGCTTTCCATGAAAAGCTGAAATTGTTGTCATAGTCCCTGACCCTGATGTCCTTGGAAAAGTGAATAGCAGCCCAGCTTGGTACCTGGTTATCTTGCAGAAGGCTCAGATCATTCTAGGCAGGGAAAAGTGCTTATATCTCATGAGAAATTAAAAATCATCATTGTTAGCTATTTTAGGAGTGGCAGAGCGTCTGGTAGAGTTCCACAGGTTGCTGTATGTAGTGCCTTAGGTGGGAAGCATTAACTCATTGTTTTCCCTCATCAAAACAAGAAACTGAGATGCACTAGAAAAGAAAAGCCACTGAGAAAAATGAAACTTAGTTCATACAAAACATTTCAAAATATCATGCCTTCAGTCTGGCAAGATCTGCACTAAAAATGTTTGATTTTAAAGGCTCCGTCTCCATGGAGTTAGCTATTTATGGAATAACTAACACTGATACTCTTAATCCTTGATGGATACAAGCAGGCAAACAGAAGGGAGGATTTTGTGGTTCACTTTATATCAACAAGCAAGATGATATAAATCCTCCTGAAGAACCACAGCCATATTTGGAATATCTCCCTCTCCATCAGGGACTACCACTGATGGAGGTGCAGCTGGAGAACTTCTGGTGTGGTGGTGAGGCCTCTCCACCTCTGCAACGTCTCTTTGTCAACCCAGGAATGGAACAGCTTTGTAAAAGCCTGTCTCTGCAGAAACCTTAATGGTCTCATGCAAGGTGTGTCATTTCTTGACTTCAAAAGGAGCATTTTTCAAATTAAAAGTGAATGGAGACAAACTGCCACCTTATCTTATGATGTGTGAAATGGGAATGAAAAGAAAGAACAGGGGCAGCTCTTTGGATTTCAAGAGAGGTTTGGAGGGATACTGCATGAGGCAAGGGAGGAAAGAAACAAATGCAGTTACTTTGATGTATCTTTTTCACTGCACCTTGTGCCTGCTACCTTATGAATTTGTTGTTTTCTCCCTTTCTCCTCCCTCCAGCATTTTGATTAGCAGCTCCTGAAAGGTTATCGTAGTCAGATCCTCACCTGAAATCTCTCTCTTTTTGTCAACTTAAGAATTCTGAACATCTTTTGCACTGATCAAATTTTTTTCCATTTTTTCCTGAATTGTATTAGACAACTCCATTGGCTTCTGTGTAGTTACTCCAAATCACACAAGATGAGTTTGATGAAAAAATCCGCATTAGTATGAAAGCATAGATTTCTCATTTTAAGGGTATATTGAGTGGCTATTCAGTAAATATCTGTCTTTTAACACGAATGTGGACAACTGTTAGGTAAATGTCAGTGTGCTAACAGCCTAACCAGTACTATTTTTTCAGACTGGTTCATGTGTTATTTCAGATACTTGCATTGACCATCAGTATCTAGTCTGTGGTAAACATTAATAAATATTTGCAAATTTAACTTACTGTTAATTTTGTTGACTTGGAGGTAGAAGTTTTCCAGGTTCTCACTGACAGTTGGAATGCTCTTCAGCTGATTGAAGGAGAGATCCAACTCAACTAGTGATGTAATGTTGAAGACATTACCTGGTATTCCAGAATCTGTTAATTTATTGTGAGATAAACGTAAATATTGCAGGGCTTTAAAACCTTGGAAGTACTCATCAGGAATATTGGAAATCTGGTTATTATCAAAATACAGCATGAGCAAGGAGTGAGGCAGTCCTGTCGGTAGCTTTGTAAGTTGATTGAAGCTTAAGTCAAGATACAAAAGTGAATTCAGGCCTTTAAAAGCCCCAGAAATAGAATCTGCTTTCAGCTGGTTGTTCTGGAGGTGAATGACAGTCAGATTCATCAGCCCCTCAAATGCACCAGGATTGACTTTTGTGATCTTGTTGTGACTTAATTGCAGGTCATCTAGAGTTTTGGGAAGTGGTCCAACAGCTTCAGTCAAATTGTTGTAGTTAATGTGAAGCTTCTTCAGGTTCTTTAGTTTAGAGAAGACTCTTCCCTTAATTTTTGAATTTTCCAAATGGTTGTGATCCAGGATCAGCCACTGTAGGTCTGTCACATTGTCAAATGTGTTCTCTTCAATTCCCTCAATCATATTGTTTCGAAGATAAAGGTATTTTATTCCACTTGGTACAATTGGAATGGTTTTCAGTTTAAGATTATCACAATACATGGCAGTGGGGTAGCTTAAAGGACAATTACATTCTGGGGCACAGACTGCTGCAGATGGCCCAAAAGGATCATAACCATAATCATCTCCAGGACCGTAGTCATATTGGCAAAAAATGCCACTAATCAAAAGCAGAAAGACAGCTAGGGAATTTAAAGTCATCTTTCTAATGTGTCTTGTTCCTGTATGGGAAAAGGGAATAAACAGGATATAACTTTGATTTTTTATCTCTCTCAGCAATATTTGAAATTTTACCACATAAAGATTATGTTTTAAAAACTAACTGTGGTTCCTATTTAAAGTTTTAATTAAGAAAAAATATTGGATTTTCAGTATTACATTGTTAATTTTATATTACTGCCCCTGTCTTGTATAATCTTCCTTTGCAATGCAAAATTGCTGGCCATTCTGCTGTTGTAAGTAAAACTTTCTTTATATCTTTCTGCATTCATTGATTAAGTCACAAGAAAGATGATGAAGTACAATTTTTTTAAACTTTCCACAGAAGTTTTCAGTTTTGCTGAAGGCCATGTTCAGAGACAGTTCCACCATTTAAATTCTACCAAGCATTCCTAATGTGCTGAATTATCTCACAGATAAACATGTGGCTATTTGACTGAAGTTTGAAAGAGACAGGGAAGTTAAAGCAAAGGGTAATGCTCTCATGCCTTGTGTGTTGTTAAGATGTGTGTAGCTTGAAAGATCTTTTTCTCATGGATTATGTTCTGTAAAACGTGGTCCACTAAGTTTCATAGTCACCTAGAGAACAAACTAATAGGAATATAAAGCATATTATCTTTAACATGCCAAACAACCAGTATTGCATATGTGTGCAGTGGGTCTGAAATGACTGAATCTGACAGCAGACCTGAAATGACTGAATTTCAGATAGAGAAAATGTTCTTGCAAACTCCCTATACAGCAAAGGTGTTGGGTACATTTTATGCCCATTCTAAATTAAGTGAACAATAAAACACTGGCTTTACATAGTATATTTTCATTTCACATACAGCAAAAGGACATTCAGTGTCCTTGGAGATGTTTGTGATTCAGTATACGTGGGGTGACTTAACTCTTTAAGGCCATAGCTTTCTCATCAGGTACTCCACAAGAAGTCAAAATTAATCTGTGAAGACAAGTATCTTGTTTATACCTCTTACTGGCTAGATAGATGTTCTGCTGGAAAAGTAAGTCTAGAATCAATAAAGTCAGTGAGCTTACTTTGATTTTCACTAGTAAAAGACAAGGCTACAAGTACTCAACTACTGTTCAGAGAATGAGAGGATTAAGAAAATCCTTAAAACCTTTTTTCCCAAGGAATTTCAGAAAGTATGTGAAGCCTGTAAACAGACCACAAGATGTTGATCTCAGATCTGGGCAATCTTCCAGCAAACTTAGTCTTACTATTGAATTGTTACACAGAGGACTTGAAGTGCAGGGCCATAGCTACAAAATTTTCCCTAATTCTAAATATCTTTGCTTCTGTTGACTTCTTAAAAGCCTCATCATATTCTAGTGAGATAACAATCTCATTTAAAGCATCTCTAGACATGGCCTATTTATCTCATGCAGTACAGCACAAAGAATTTTTAAAAAATTTTCTTATGTTACCTCTATTCAATAACTCATAAAGTCCTTCTGCTAGATATTAAGCTGCTGTCCCCTGAAAAAGGAAGCTGATTGCATATAATCTCCATGGTGTTGGTCCCATCACATTTACCTAATTACAAACTCTTGGATAATCATTGAAATATTAGTTGTCAGTGTAATTTTCTTTGCCTGTCTTTCATTACTGCATGAGAACATGCAACATGAACATAAGCTCAACCTTTAGTCCCCTGCTGGTATAAATAAGTACAGCTCATCTGAAAGCAAAGACTGCAGTAACACAATTCATCTCAAAATCCAGGTCTTTTTAGGTACTAAGCATTAAAGAAAGGAAATCAAGTACTTCTGTATTCAAAGTATAAAAGGGTAATGAACTCCTTGGACTACACTCTTTGGTCTTACAGTGACATTTTTTTACATACCTCCTTAATTTTATAGTTTTAAAATAACGTAGACATTTTAAATTCAAATTCTATTTTTCTTCTCGTTTCAAATCATATCTGTAATGCTAAGCTTCATTATTGATATCATAGTCTTACAGTCCTTTAAACAGAGTAAAAGGTTTTACTGCTCTGCAGAACCCTAGAAGTAACTAAAATGTTAGATAGCAAGTGTTTTGAATAAATTCATCAAAAATTCATCAGAGTTTATGTGACAATTCTGTAGTTCAAGGGTATATTGGCATATGTGTGACATAAAAAAGCAAAGTAAATAGGAAATTTATTTGAGTTGTTTTATTCATGCATTTCTCATTCAGGTATGTGAACGTCTCACTGTCAGAAGTATAAAAGGTTAATAGATCATGCTTGTTTGCTGCACTGAACTACATAAATCCAAAATATAAAATCAGAATACATTCTTAGATGTTTATCTTACAACATAAACATGCTTTGACTAATTGCCTGTGCCTGTTATAAGAAGTTGTATTGCAAAATACCTGTAAAACTATTTGTGAAGTTGCTCAGGCAACTTGCCAAAACATAGTAAATGGTAAATCCATGATTTTGGGAAAATGCTTGCAATATTAGTGTAGAAATACTGTTCAAACTATGTTTGACCTTGTCTATATTTCCTTAATCATTAAGTTATTGTGAAACAAAATAAATATAGAATTAGCAGTCAATCAACTTTAATTCTGTAGCTTAACTTCTTATACAGTCTGCAAAAGACTATATTTTTTTTAAAGTTTCACTAGTATATTTAAAATGTGCTTTAAAATTGATTAGAAATTTAAAAATACCTACTGTTTCTCTCTCATTGTTTATGTGATTAATTATTTAAATATCAGGATACGTTGTCTTTTTGTAGAATGAAGCAAAATGATTTAGCAAACCGGGTTTACAAAGCTCTCACTAATATTATGAATGAAAAAGTAAACAGTGAGTACTCTTACAAACTTCTTTGTACTGTATGTCAAACCTTATTCTGATGTAGAACAAAATAGACTGTAAAAAATTGCAACACTGATGTACAAATATATGTGAAGCTGTTTCAAGGAAACTGAGAAAGTGAATCGACTAAGCAACTGCTGATTTGTGCTCAATTTACCAATTGGCAAACTTATCCTGTCATGTTTTCATGTTCCCATTGCAGCTACATTTAAACAGCTGAACATTACAGTTAAAGCATGCAGCAGCACTTACCTTACTGCCTTCAAGCTGCTTTCCTTAATTCCCAGAGCAGATGCAATAAGCGGCTGTTTCGACCAATATATGCTCTAAACAGTGTCAGGAGGTAAAAGTCTGCCAGATCCTCTGTGTTACAAGAGGGGGAAAAAAAAGCCCTAGTCACGCTGTTCTCTGAAGCTGCTATGTCATCATGGTGAGCTTGTGGTGTGGCATGTACAAAAATGCAGCTCTAATGAAGTGCAGGTGGATACCATATTTTTGTACAAGGACAACCCATCTGTTCCTCCTGTGGGATCAGAGAATGAGATTTCACAAACCTGAGAAAGTTAAAAAGCCACAGGTTTACACAATTTTTTTTTTTCTGTATTTCAGAGGGAAAAGATGTTATATTGTAAAACAAATTGCAAACAGGCTTTTGTTTTCCAACTTATTTTATACTGCTAGACATGAGCTAACACATAGCACTCAGACCTCAATGCTGCTGTTCTTCTTCAGCCAAGTGACTCATTCATTTTTCTGCCTTTTTCTTTAACTGTCTTATGACCACAGTAAAATATCCTTAATGAAAACTTTAGCCTACGGATCAGATTCAAAATTATCTTTGAATCATACCCTTTTCCACATTACATTCTGAGTTCAAAGATTACATACTTGAGTTCAAAGATTCTTCTGCAAATCATTGGAATTGATTTGGTCTGGAGATTTTCTTTGATGGTTGAATGTATGTTTGTTTAATAAAAACACATCCCAGGAATGGGTTTTGAGCAGTTACTGTAAACTCACTCCATACATTCGTTCATTTTGCACTTACAGTTTTCTCCTGCTTTTCAGAATCTGGAACTACTCAGCTTTATGTTGTCTGTTTCTTATTCCATGGATGTAGTTCAAGAATGCATCTTAAGGCTTGGATGAGATGTTACTTTCACCAGGCAATGTCGAAAAATAATATATTAAGAAAGTAACAGTTTAAAGTGGATCTTAATGCTTCCATAAGAACTTTCCCTTATCTCTAAATGGAGGATGTCTTCCTTTTTATGAGAAACATCTTTTTTTTTATAGGTTTGGGTAGGGACAAATGTCAAATGTACATATAGAAAGCATGCACAAGCCATTTTACAGTGTCTTGTGTGTTTAATTGCATTTGACTGTAATTGCTGGGGTAGAAGTTCAGGGATTTTGTCCATTTTCAACTTATTATCTTTATGAAAAGTTGTAGTACAGAATGTGTCTGGGCTGGAGAACCCTATCAGTTTTCTGAAGAGGAGCCTGGATGTGAGCTTCTCCCAAAATTTGCTGCTGATGTTTCTCAGTCTCCACAGCAGTGAAGGCTCCTGGGAGCAGGGAAAAGCCAGTGCCCTTCACCAAGAACAGGAAAGACAACAAACACTTACAGACCTCTGTGCTTCTGCAACACCCCAATTAGCATGCAAATTTGCTCAACACAGAGTGCCATGTTCCAGTGCAGCCCACAGGGAGTGAATGTTATGCTTTGGATGTTCTGACATCGTGCCTGTCTCCCTGGTGTGGGAGAACCATTTACACTCTGGGAAACATGTTGGTGACAAAATTACTATTTGAATAGTGCCAAGAAGTGAATGTGAGGCAGTGGGATTACAATAGTGAATTAATCTAAGTGAAAAACTGCATGGTATCAGGACTAGAAATGTACAAGTGGACAAAGCTGCTGTTGTTCTGCATGTAGACAAATGGAGACCAGATGGAGTTTCTCATGCACAGAATGATATTTATCTGAAAACTACTTCATTAGCTTTAGTTGACCAAGGAAACCTCAACTGTGACTTGGCTGCAAATGCAGCAACAAGCAGCACTCAGCAAGAAATCATTTGGAATAAAAAAATATTTTTCATGCAGAAAGATAACCTTTAAGGTAATATCAAGATTTGTTCTATGGAAGAACAATAATAACAAGGTGAGCAATCGAGCCCACCACTGAGCTCTTTATTTGTAAAGAGAATTTTGAAAATCACAGGAAAGGCATTAATTGTGCTTTTTCTGACTATAGATTTTTTTTGAAGGATAAGCTAAATTTTAGTGATAAATTAATGTATATTTTGAACCCTCAGTAATAGGTGTAGTTTTGCATTTGCAGTACAAATAGAATTGAACATTGGCTGCAAGGACAGGATAATCCAGGCTTAATATGCTTTTGGCACAGCTGTATTTCGGAACCAGTTTTTCTGTATATCAAGTATACATCCTTTTTCTCATTCTGATAACAGAAATACAAAACATGCATATCTTTTTAGCTTACAAATCTTATTAAGCAAACTGACGATATTTTAAAATTAACATATGGTAAAAGCTTGGGTCACATAAAGTTCAGCTGAGACTTGTTCATTCATATAGTTCCTGTCTTGCTGACTGTTTTAAATTAGCTATGGAAATTGCACAGTCAAAATGAAGAATCACATGCCTTCTGAGGTTAAGATAAAAACCAATATATTTTCCTCCCTTTTTAATAAGATTTTTACAATCTCTCCATTCTGTTATTTAATACTGTCATTTGGCATAATCTTTATGCTTTTCCTAATCTTACTGTTCTAACTCATGAAGCTCTAACTTAAACAACCTGTGTGGGAGAGCAGGCAGGTACTACAACCCAGCAAATGAAGGTATTGCTTCTTCTGCAACAGAGTGTGGGACTGTGTTTGGGTAATTTCTTTGTTTCTGGTCCTATTTTGTGTTCTGTGCAGGGGGTCTATTGGTAGACCTCAGAAGTCATTAAACAGCATGTGAATGAAGTCTAGTTTCCAAGGAATACACAAAATAATATGCAAATTCACCTATGTCATCTAAGTTGTAAACTGGTTATGAACATGCTTCACTCTGATGATGTCAGGACATATTAATATTTCACCTTTACAACTACTGTGCTCCAGTTTTTCTTCAAATTTTATTTTCTTTTGTACCTTAATTATTTATCTTTCTTTGATGGGAAATATGACCAAAACCTATTATAATCTGTTTTTCTTTGTCTTGTGATATATGAATAGAAATATGTCTTTTATGTGATACAAAGATACTTTATGGGTTTTTTTTTTTGTTAAATTCATTTTCATGGCTGGAGATGGCCAAGTCTAATGGCTTGTAATGAAAGAATCTGAAAGCAGAGCTCACTGCGAGTCAGTTTGCACTGGCTGAGATCTAGCCATCAAATATGGTTGAGTTACAGTGCCACCATTTTGTTTGTACACTCATCAGTGATATCCTCTCTTCTTTTTCTCTCTTGTAAAATTGTGTTCTTTATAGCTTCTATGCACTTCTGCACAAATGGAAGTGCCTCTCAATCTATTTGGATTTAATACCCTCTTTCCCAAAAGACTAAGGTTACCAAAACTTAATAGATGCAATCTAAACCAACTGCTCCTTTGTTTTCATCTTAAACCTGTGCACACATCTGGTACCCCAAACCAAGAGAACTGAGTGCCCAGTATCAGGAGTAGGGTTTGTTTGCCATGGGAACATATAGCTCCAGAAAAATTCCTTGTGGAACTTTTCACACTGCCACATGAAATGAACAATGGGGTTTTTCCTCTGATCACTCAGAATTTAAACTAAGTATTATTCTCAAGATGAAATGAAGGTTACCTCATTTTATTTGGCTACCTGTAACAAGGGTTAAGAAACCTCCATTAAGGGAAAAGGCTGTTCCTTGGACCCCATGCAGCAAGCCACTTAATTATAAAGAGGCAACATGATGTTTATACATGATGTTTTCCATGTCTCTAAACAGTGAATATACAGCCTGTTAGCCTATATGTCGTGAATAAACAAAAATGTGAGATTGGCACAAATCTCCAGGAACAATTAGTTAAGTGTTCCTGTAAAGTTCTGCAGCATTTTGAAAATATTACCGAAGGCTGACTCATATTTAATGAGTTCCACTAAAAACAATTCAGTTCCAGGTTCTGGAGGCTGTAGGTGCTTATTTTTTAATCTGAAAACTTCCATTCCTCCTAATTGAAATTTTATTTTTGCAGCTTCTACACTGGACTTACATGTTAAATGGAAAGTGTTAGAGCACATACTATAAGCATTACAAAATTTGTGGTGATCCAAATCCTTCTTTTCCTTTCTCCTAAAAAGGAAATACCAGCTATGGAAACTTACAAAAATGGTAACAGTGTTACAACCTATTAGCAGCCGGCAACAGATATTTTAGTTGAGTACAAATGTTTGTTTTTGTCCTTCCGAAAGACTGCTCACTGGTTTGCTTCAAACTTGACAGTGTCTATATTCTAGTACTGTTATCCTCCTCTCTGTTGCTTTTCAGACTGTTTTTGATTCGATTCAAATGGTCAACAGCAAAATTTCTTTGAGTTGATCCAAAGTCTGATCAAAGCTTGTTTTTGGATGAGGACTAAACATGAAGGCAAGAGACTGTTTTTAAACCAAACTCCTTAATGTATCCTGTATGTTTTGTCATAGCAGTTAAAATCTGCTGATCCATGTATAAAAGAAAATTAGGTGGCCTTGGAGCATGAGACAATTCAAATGATTCCTAATGTAAAGAATCCAAAAGTATCTCAAGGAGCTGTTGAATTTGTGGGTACATTGTAGTTACAGGTAAAAATTATAGCAGCATCTCTGTATTTCTGTATTGTAAACAGATAATTTATGGAAAAGGAAGAGTTGGACTTGGCAAACTTGGTTTTCACCACCTATTATTTGTATATGCTAATGGTGTACCAACATAGACCTGCTTTGAAAATCACTGGGTGCTAAACACCTTCCCAGAATCTATGCATTATCAATGTCTGTTTGCATTCAGGTCACTACAGCTTAAGGTCAGAAGGGATGTTAAATCCTCTGGATACTGCTGTACAACCAGAATATAGCATTTGGCCTTCTGCTAGTTTATGTGACCCTGGAGTTAAACAGATCCACTAAGTCATAAATCATCTTTGCCATGACAGTGGGAACAGTTTGGGAGCCACTTAATATGCAGCTTTTAAAAATACTGCCCATTATCATTTCTAAAATGAAGCACCTTGGACATATCTACTGCAAGTACAGGAGATGCTTTTACCAAGTTCAAAACCTCATCAGCAAGTAAAGCTTGCTAGATAATATATATTATATCATTGGCTACCTATTAATATCTATTTTGACATTAGCTGCCACTTAGTTCATTACCACCTGAATGCTGTATGAGATTTTTGCATTATTTTCCCTAGGACTGGTGGCAGATTAATAGCCTTGAGGTAGAGACAGCATTTACCTATTTAAAATCCGTGAACAGTAACACCACATCAGTGTTCTGGTATTCCCAGGTTCGTGAAAATTGACTGTAAATGAACCAAACAACTCTTACATGTCTTTCTGAGATGTTTAAGTACAAACTATTGTGACAACCAAATCTAAAGGTATTTCTCGCTATCAAACACTTCTTTTGGTTTTTTTCCCCTTCAGACAGAACATTATATAATAATAATGCATCAGTCTGAAGAAACAGATCTGCTTCTTTACAAATGCAGCAACCAATTATTATTTTTATTCATATTCCATTGCTAACCATTGGCTTGTCTCTTTAGTTGCACTTCTGTAACATTATTAGAATTTCTTTTCCTCCTCAAAATCTCCATCTTCTTCCAACTATCTTCTGCCATGCTATCTGTGGATCTGTCACTGACATATTCAGTGCAACTACTTTATTTTTTTCCTTACTAATAATACGTACAGGGTTACTATTATTTAATCTTAACCATTCTTTTTTTTTTCTTCCTGTCTCATAATTTTTTCACCTTCTACTTAGATTTTACTTTTCAAGTGAAATAAAGAAAGCTATGGTAAAAACCGGCCTTTTTAAAGTATTATATCAAGAAACAAGAAGTATATGAAGAGGTATTTTTATTTTTCTTACAATTTTTTCCTTCCAGACAAATTTGTTCATCCTTTTCCTGTTTGGAGACATTGAGCTCCTCTGAAAGATTGGCTGGAAATATGCTTTTGGCCATATTAAATGGTCAGCTTTGGCAACCACAGATTCCAATCCAGTGATTTAATTGTCTTTATTTTTATCAGGAGATCCAGACTGGATTAACCTCATGCTGTTGAAACACCTTTTGTCTTAGGAATTGTGCAGTGTTGAGAAACTCTGCTAATGCTTTACTACATGGCCACATGGCACTGCTAAAAACATCTCACAAAATCAAATTTCCCATTCGAAAAGCTACTTTGTTTTTAAGTTACTCCACCTAGTATCTCACTAAGATTGCCTCCACTTCTTTGCAAGATGCAGACTGTCTATTATTATAAACAGTGTCAGGTATGTGATGGATCTGACATTTTGGTCCTGAGAGACAGCAAACACAGGTGTGTTATCTACATGTGTGATAAGGGTCCAGGCACTGCTCAAGAGCAGTGGGGATGTCATAAACAGTTGTGGAGCCTGGGGAGTGAGTCACTTGCCCAACACAGACACTATAAGAGTATTTACTTACCTAAAGGTAGGCATCCAGTATAATTTGAGAGTCTTTCAGGTGTCCAACTCACCTGTATAGATTATGGAAGAGGACCTTAACACTTGTGCCCTTTTCAAATGGTAGCTGATGGCAAAGCAAAGAACTTCTCAGTGCTTAACAGCAGGACATCTGCATTTAGGCAGTTGCCTGTGGTCAAGGGGTTTTGGTCAGGTAGTTCAAGGACATCTAACTGCTCTCTGACATGCCCTGGGCTGGACAGCACAGCCAAGGGGGTCTGGCTACTGTGACTCAGGATTCTGAGGAGACCTGTCCTGTCCTGAAGTAGCAGCAGGACGCCAGGCACATATAAGCAATCCAGAATGATATTAGACACTTACCTCTTGGAATTTAAATTGTGCCCTTGGAGCTACAGTCCAGGAAATGATCAGTCTCCTAACTAATAGCCTCACTTTATGTAAACTGTCTGAATAGTATTCTCCAACAATTTTCTCCACAGTCTTCTCTTAGCTGTGCATTCAGCAGAGTATCTGCAATGAAATGTCACAAAAATAGAGTCAAGCAAAATGGGCTCTACAAGGCTGGAGCAGTCATGATCTGTTAACCCACAGGTATTTTCCATTTTCTTACCACCTCTAAAAATCACTATAATAAAAAAAGCCAAAATAAGCATTTCTCTGAAAGGTCAAATAAAAACTTTGAAGACAGTTTCTCTGACTCTATTAGACCATCACCTGAGGCCTCACTGATCCACTTTCTTTTTTTCAGTCAAGCAAAGCTTTTCATATAAAACTGTATCAGTTGTATACATTGGAAAGGAGAGAAACTATTTATGACATTTTGTGTCACAGAGTTAAGTTTTGTAAACTTGTTTTGAATGGACACAAATGTGCTTAAGGTCTAAGTTGATCTCCATCCAGCTCAAGAATGGCCCAGCTGTACTAACTTTTCCCTCATCCTGCAATATTTTAAGGAGAATACAACATATTCCAATTAAACTTGTTCACCTCCCATAGATTTCAGACCTCTGTGTACTTAGACTAACTCTTTTTTCTTCATCCTGTATTTTTTTGGACTTCACCAAGCACCTAATTATTGTATTTGGAAAATTCTGTATCTGTAGATTTTTATAACTGTGTGTCTGTTTGTTAAATGGTAAACTGAATTGAACCAAAAACTGGAATCAATGTCTAGCCCTTTAGCTTCCCAGCAGACCCTTTAATGCTTTCATAAAATTTATATATATATATAAATGCATAAATACATTATGCTACAAAACAGAACAGCATTTTGAAAGACACTGCATCGTTTTGGAATAGTGATAGAAAGCTAACTCAGAGGGAATGCCTTCCCTTCTCTCTTCTCAACTGGGTTGCAATGGCTTTTGGGTTGTGGGTAGGGAAAGTGAAGTACTGCAATCAAATACTGTAACTCTTCCCAAGTCTCAGTCAGATCAGAATGCCATATTATCAGCTGTTCAAAGATATAAAAACCCAGAGATAAACTTTACTGTGAAGGATTGCAGAAAGCATTATAACTGACTGAGAAGAAAAAGTAAGGAAAGCATTCAGATAACAGGCAGATTAAGAGCATTTTAAATATTTGGGTAGATAAATGCAAAATATTAATGTTACCAAAAAATTGTATAAAAGGAAATCAATGACTTCTCTCTTCTTTAGGCTTTACCTACACTAGTAAATTACATAATGTCCCTGACACTGGCAAATTATTCTTTGCAGTGTTACTATATCAGAGTGGGTTTGTGCATGATTCTAGCCTGAACTAAACAATTCCTAGACAGTTTGGGACTTATCACTCTCAACAGAGAGCTTAAATAAAGCCACCATGTTTCATGAGGCAAGAAAGCCTTACAACAAAGATGAGACTAAGTAATGTTCCAGGCTTCGAAAATTTCACTTAATAACACAAATGTAGCTTTAGACTCAAGAATATAACCTAAGTCATCAATAAGAAAGTAGACATTTAGGTCCTAACGTTTGCTGACATGCCCTGATCCACAATTTGAATTTTATCAAATTATAATTTCATGATTTCTACCATTTTCTCAAAATTTATCTGTGTTTGCATGTATGTGGTTGTATTTATATACACTTTTGCCTTACACTGAGGTTTTGAGGAATATACTATAGGCTATTTTTAATTTTCAAAGGAGAAACAAATATGCTTGAGAAACAAGATCTGAGTCTAAGATTTAGCAGAGGAATAATATTTAAGTGGAAAAGCTGGTTTCACATAGAACTGCTGACACAAACTTAGCTACAGTAGTACTGGTGAGCAACACTATAATTTAATTTTCTTACCTCATAGATATCTTCTAGATAGACAGAGATAATGTGACTACTCAGTTGTGGTATGGCAAACCCATTGCTCCTATTCAATTTCATGAAAAGAGAATGAGACTAGGATCATATATTTGTAATAACTTCACTCATAAAGGGAAGGGTTTTCCACTGTGTTTTAGCAGTTAAATCTTTGCCATTATTATGGACCTTTTACGACAACCATAATTGAATAACCCTGAGACACATCAGACATGTGTTGTCTCAGAATGGTTATTTTTCCAGGGAGCCCACACGAGGGCTGTTCTTTCAAGCAAGTAGGGAATAGATGTGCAGGTGATGGCCCACAACATTTTGAGTCAAAGCTTGGTGAAGGGAAGAAGGTGTTTGCTTTGCCAATTAGCAGGAAATCCTACTTCTGAAAGCCACCACTAATGACTTGTCACATACATCAAAACATTTTTAGAGAAGTGCCTTCCAAGGCTTTGGAGAACAGGGTTTGGGTTCCTAATTAACTCAGGTGATGTTGTAGATTTTACTTCAGCCTCATCCACATTCTCCAGCCACACTGCCTCCACCCATTGTCCCACAGCTGTATTCCAGCTGAATCCCAGTCCTAGCTCTGTTCTAGGTATGCTGTTCCTAGTTTTGTTCCTGGCACTACATTATTGGCTTGCAATCTGAGCTTGACCTTAAGCCTGCCCTCTCAGTGGACATCTGTTAGAGTCACCCAAAGATCTTTGCTGTGCTTTATGGGGTGCAGTGGCACTGTTACCTCAGTCCTGAGGGTGCTGCCCTGCTGGCTCCCAGCTTTTCTTCTCCTGCACAGCTGCTCTCTCCTGCTGAAACCCAGGGAAAGCTCAGGGAAAAAGACAATTCAGAGGAATTGAGCTTAAATGTAGCTCTTGGACAATGAGTGGTAGAAATCTAGGTGAACAGAGGCTGTGGAAGAGGTGGTCATGGCAGCAAGAGCCTACTGGTGTACTCAGGGCCCTGATATTGCATTTGGAATCAAAGAATGGTTTGGTTTAGAAGGGACCTTCAGAGATCATGTAGTCCAACCTCCCTGTAATAAGGAACACCTTCCATGAGGCCAGCTTGCCCAAAACCCAATCCTACTTGGCCTTGAATGCTGTCAATGAGGAGACAGCCACAGCTTCTCTGAGCAACTCGTTCCAGTGTCTCACCAGCCTTAACTTAAAGAAAATCTTCCTCATGTCCAACCTACTTCTACCATCTTTCAGCTTTCAAAACCATTGCACCTTATCCTGTCACTACAAGTAAGTGGTAAAAAGTGGTAAAAAGCCTCTGTCTTTCTTATTAGCCTTCTTTATATAGTGAAAGGCTGCAATAATGTCTCTCCTTAGTATTTTTTTTCCCCAGAACAATTCCAATTCTCTCAGAGTTTTTTTTGCAGGAGAGGTGCCCCAGCCCTCTGACCCTTCTTGTGGCTCTCCTCTAGCCTCACTCTATCAGCTCTTTCCTGTGCTGAGGACCCACCCAGCACTGTATGCATAACTGCAGGTGGGTTGCTCAGGAACGTGGAGAAGAGGAGCAGAATCAGCTCCCTGGATGTGATGGCCACACTGCTTTTGATGCAGGATATGTTTTGCTTTCTAGGCCACAAGTGCACACTGCTGGTTCATATCCAATTATTCATCCACCAGTATCCCAAAATCCTTCTTTGCAGGACTGGTCTCAGACTACTCATCACCCAGTCTGTACCAATGCTGGGGTTGCTTTGAGCCTCATGAGGTTCACATATGTTCATGTACTACATGCTCTCATACCAGCCCAGAAGCTGTCCATGAGGTAACCAAGGGTCTAGAAAGCTCTTTTATCTCAACTTCCTCACTTGAAAGGTGAGGCAGGGTGGAGCTGGGCTGGAGGCATCCTCACTTCCTCCTCCATAGGACAGAGCTTTGGTAAATGGGACATGTCTTCTTCAATCCATATTAATGCTACTTCTTTCTCAGCTCTGCAGAATAATCTAAAATCCTTGTGCTGCTGCGTTTTTTTTCATTGTGTGAAACCATTCCCTCTGTCTAAGATGTAGGAAACATGACATCCCTGTGTGCCAGAGTTCTAACAAGGCAGTTCAAAGGGAATATTGCCACTTCCTTTTAGTTTAGTCCTTTGACAGCATTAAAGAGCTAATATATTTAAGTTTTTTCATAACAATCCAATTACTTGTATTTGTTAAAGAAAAATTCACACAGTCTTCTCTATCTCTGTAATCTACACGTGCAGAGGCTCCCCTGTACATAAAAGATTGGCATGCCTTTAAAGAATTTGGTGCTGAAAATAAGCAGTAAAGGATAGAAATCTAAAATATAGCCAAAAGGCTAATCTTTTTGCTTCATTTTCTTGATGGCATGATGGAATATTAAGTCACTTGATGTTTAGGATCTCTCAATCACTCTCTGTTAGCCAACACTTCAAAGTCAGCACTTTGTTTCAAGAATTCATTGCAATGTATCCATGTTTTTCTTCCATGTTAGAATGATGTGTATGGTCAAACCTCTGAAGGTTTATTCTCATAAGGGAATATGAAATACTTTTGAAGCATTTCAATTGTCTAGAGTTTCTAGCATAGGCAAGCAGTAGTTAGAATTATTCTGTCTTTCATGTTGAGATTATTTTATGCATCTTGAAATTTCTTTTTTTTCTACACTCTGGAATTTGGTTTATTCTTTACAAGCTTTTGATTCCTGCAAAGTTTCAATACCTTGAAATTAAAAGATTAAAGGATTCAGCATCAGAATGCTAAATGATTAGCTTTAATTGGTTCTGAGTTTTTCCTGTTGAAAGGGCTTTCTAACATGTGCTTAGTAGCAGACACATGGTCCCTATTTTCCATCACTTTAGGGATTTGAGCACTTTCAAAAATTACTCTGTAGAGCAGGACTAGCCTAATTAATCTCAATTAAAGTCTTCATCTGGAAACAATAATGTAACTTGTATAAACTTGTAGATTCAAAAATAGCAACAAAATTCTCAAGGCTTTTTTATTCAAATATAATGTATGCTTTAATACACTAGTTGAAAATGAATAAAAGGTTTAAGTGTGATTTACCACAAAACATATACTGCAATGCTGGTTAGACAATAACATAAAGAGCTGGGAAAATTTTGCTTGATTTCATTTAAACATTCATATAGAAAGTTTTGTAAATTGTAACAATTTATACAGAATCACAATTGGAAGGGACCTCGAGGGAACAATCAGTCCAGCTCCCAGGCAACTTGTAGCAGGTTGCACAGGAACTTGTCCAGGTAGATTTTGAATGTGTCCAGAGAGGGAGACCCCACAACCTCACTGGACAGTGTGTTCCAGTGCTCTGCCACCCTCAGTGTAAATAAGGTTTTCCTCATGTTGAGATTAAACTTCTGGTGGTTTAATTTATGGCCACTGCTGCTCTTCCTGTCACTGGGCCACTGAAAATGGTCTGGCACCATCCTCTGGACAGCCACCTTTGAGATTTTTACAGGTGAATACCTGATTTTGAATACCCTGAATTTGCCCTTGTTGCACCTCACTGGTTTCTCTCTGCCCAATTCTCCAGTCTGTCAAGGTCCCACTGAATGACAGCACAGCCTTCAGCTGATCAGCCAACAACCCCCCCTCCCCAGTTTTTGTATTTCCCAGGGTACATTCTATCTTTTCATCCAGGGAATAACCAGAATAAAGCAGTACATATTCTACAGTCTATTCTGCCAAAAGCTAGAAATAACACCATCTATCAATTAATATTTGAGCATCTAAACAAAATATCATGCCATTTATGACTAGAAATCATCATTTTCAAGTATTTATCTTCTCTCCTTCTAGGAGGGAGCCAAAGGAAGTACATGGGACATTTCCTGGCATGAAAAATTCCTGGATTGAGGTGTTTTAGGATTTTCAGATCAGGATTTTTTTTGTTTTAAAACAGCCTTTTGTATTTAAAGAGTTGACAGGATTTTTTTTTTTTTTTTAGTTTACCTTCAAAATTGATGCCCATCTGTATTTTTGCAGCTTTTCTGAGTGAAACTCAGAAGAGAGCTATTCATGTGGGTAAGTGTTTGCAGATGCAAGGCCTACAATTATTGCTGCTTTTCCAAAGCTTCTTCACTGTGTTTCATGCTGCAGAAATACTTGTGTAAATAGAAACACAACCATCACTGCTTCTCATCACACTGTTATAGTTTTGTTATTAGTTTTCTGCTGTAGTCTAAAAAGATGTGTGAAATATATAAATAAATATATAATTAGAACAATAAAATTTCTCATAGTTTTTTTTCCATTCTTTCTCCTGCAGATTTAAGTCCAATTCAAGCAGGCAGTAACAGAGCATTAACATTCTTCTGGTCTGCTGACTTAAGACACCCACATAGAGGTAATCTCCAAAGCTTTCAAGCAGCATAATGTACACACTGAGACAGAAAACTGCCTGACAAAGCAGTTATGAAGAAACCACTTCTTTAAATCTCAAAAAGGAAAGTGTGGTGTTTAACAGGCAGGGTAAATAGCCTGCAGTAGTGCCTGTATCCAGGCTGATCCTCTTGTGCACTCATGGCACAGTAACAGCCCTGAACTTCCAGAGCAGGAAGCAGGGCAGGAGGCCAAAGGCTGGTTTGTGTCACTTAAAATGCAGCCATTGATGAGTCTAGCTGTTTGAGTGTTTGTGTTGAGTGTAATCCAAACAGCTAAACAGTTTTTGTGCCTTTTCAGGACATCCACAGAAACTTTGTTCCTTTGCAGATGGAGCTGCTGGAGCATTGTTAAGATAATGTTTTGTGCTAAAAATTATCAACCATTTTTAATTTCACAATTTCATTTTGAAGATGAGGCAGTTAATATTGAACATCTATCTCACAGCCTATATTTCCCCTTCACTGCTCTGCAAATTTTCACTAGTATGACCCTTTAATTTATTTTCCCTTTTCTTGAATGAACTACTTTCATCGAAATTAGGGCAACTCTTCAGAAAAAAACACAGAAAACACAGATGCAGGCAAGACTCTGAAGCAAAACTGACCTTAGAGCAATGTGTGCATACAGAGAGAATGAGCAAAAACCCATCCTTGTTCAAAGCAAACGTATTTGATTGTGGGTGTACAAAAAGACTATTGATTCCATAGCTCTGCACCTCTGACTTAATAAAAAGAGAAAACCAAAACAACAGAGTATGTGAATTCGACTACCCTCTTCTCATAAAGCTTCATAAACCTTTTTCTTTCTGGTTTTCTCCTGTTAACAGTAACTTTGTTACTGTCCCTCAGTGACACTAGATGGCACTTCAGAGTAGTGGTGGGACCAGAAAGTCTGTAATCTTTTTTAGTTATTTTGCATATGATATTAGAAATACATTAAGTTAATGCTTGCTTTGAACAAACACATTTTTTTCAGCTTTTTCCTATTTTTTACACATGAGTAACTGTGAGTTAGAAAATGTTCTCTGTTTTCAAAAGTAGCTAACATAAGCAGAAATAGATTATAACAGAGAGGTTCACTAGCAGCTCAAAAAAAAAAACCAACCCAAAACAAAACAAAAAACCAACCAACAGTGCCTCCCCCCCAAAAAAAACCAAAAAGCCCCCAAAACCAAATTATGGTCCAAAGACCTGTTAGCAGACCTTGTGCTTAGATAATTTTAGAAACAGTTTGTGGAGGCAATTGAAAAAATGTATGGTCTTGGAAAAGAGAGCAACACACTGATGCCAAGGATTTAAGAGCTGGTCCTTTCCTGGAAATGAAATTAGATTTAGTGTCATTTATGTGTCAGCAATTGAGCATATGATAACAGTCCATAGCCTGGTGCACTGTAGGAGAAACCAGACTAAAAGATGGCCACATCCTTGCTAGCAGTAAGATGCTTTAGGCTGCACCAGGAAATAAGTGTATTAGTTAGTTATGTCTTTGAGTCAAACAGTTGTGGCCATTTACTGTCTTCATACTTTATGAAGAAGTTGAGGATGCAATACAGGGCCCAAAGGCTTTCTACTTTAGTTCTCTTATTTCTTTCCACCCAATTGTTTATAGATTGTTTGTGTTTGTTTTTTTTTTTTTTATTTTATTTTATTTTTCTCTTTCCTTGTTTTCATTTTAAGTGGAAGAACCATCTGTTCTTTATTTATATGAAAAGCAGTTTTAAAAGTATTGGGCTTCCCGCTGCTTTGAAGTCTCTGCAGATGCTGTGCATGGATAGAATCCCATCAGTCAAATATTACTGGTGTGGCTGCACAACTTATGGAAAACCAACAGTGTGTTTACCTTTCAAATTTGTCATGATCTTGCTTATGTCTCTTGTTACAGGATTTGCTTATTTTGTTTCATTGAGAAAGACTGGGAATCAGGAAAGTCCTGCTATCTTTACAGCTTTTGGTTGTTAGAAGGGAACGTATTTTATGAGAAATAACTTGTGCTTTAGCAGCAAGCAGTAAGCTTGATAGGGGATATATCATGGGTATTACAGAGGAGGACCAGACTCAGATATTTTCTTCTGGACTTGTTGAAGTTTGTACTAATTTGAAAGAAAAGCCTCAGTGTATGAGATGTTAAAACTATGGATGGAGAAATGGAGAGTTTGTGCATAAGTTTGCATGATGCTTTATGTAATTGTTGTTATTTTTTTGCGTGAATCTTTTTCTGTGACCATGTACATACAAACTCTGTGGAGTTTTTCAGGCTAAGACAATGCCTTTGTTCTAGCTGGAAATGCCAGTGCCTAGTTTTCTGCATGAAGTCTCTGTCTGCACAACAGCCAATATCCAACCAAGAACCAAAAGGAAAAAGAAACATAACTGATGATTTTCGGGAGTGTTTTCCCTCCTGTGACAGAAAGATATCATATACTGTTTGTTTTATTTAAAAATAGCTCTCTGAAAATGTGAAATCCAGAAGAAAAACAGATAGAAAGCAGAGAAATCATTGGCTACTATACGACGAAGATAACTCAGAAGAGTGCAAACATGTTTTTTCTGTGCAGTGGTTATAGTGAGTCATAATTGTTTCCAATTATTTACTACTGAATAAAGGACAGCTATAAAAAGACTACATTTGTTAGCTCCTAAAAATACCTATGAGAGTTAGGCATGAAAAAGTTCCTTGAGGCAAAAGAATTTCACGCAACTTATTCTTACTTTAGCTATCACCATGCCAAAGATGTTCAATTTTCAAGACTTATTTAAAGTTCTGACACACTTCTGTTATTCTATCAAAACAAAAGAAGACAAACACTTTGGAGTTTGCCTGTATTACATTATTCTTTAATATAAATGACATATAAGTTTTACAAATTAGAGAGATTGACTTTGGAGTATTAAGAGTCTGCAGAAGATTCTTTTCAGGTGATGTTTTTATTGAGTATATGTTTAGCTTTGAAGATTGACAGTAGATATGTGCAGCCTACCTTTGATGTGCTCGCTACCCGCTGGTATGGGTTGAAGAATCCCAATTTACAGAGGGCTCCAAATCACTCTAAATAGATATATCTACAAATGATGTCCCAACAATGTCCACAATAGCAGTTATTTCACTTCATATATTTCTATACTTATGGTTTTGCTTCTATAGTCTAAATCCCATAAATTTGTTGGACAGAGGAGCCTGCATATCTCTACTCTTCAATTAATTCCTTTTTGTAAAACCACAATCAGTAAAGGATGCCAACAAATGTACAAAGCAGAACAAGTGAAAAGTGAACTGCTATGGTTTTTTGTTTAGATAAACACATGGATTGATAACAATTACTAAACCCCTATACCATACTCTGCAAGGCAGTACAGTCATAAAAACTGCTCTTGTGACTAAGGTGAGAAGGATTTGCTCTAGAGAAATTTAGCCATTGAGCTCCAGATATAGGTTACAAGTTTTTTTACTGCAGACTACTCAATATTTTATTCATTAGGCTGATTCTGAATAGCATTGCTCTAGAAGAATGGCAAACTTTAAAGAACTATGTGTACAATACAAATTTATTTTATTTTTTCAAAAATAATGACATTAGCAACAACTTTATTTGCCTCTGCTAAATAGATACATTCAGAATTATCTTATAGTGGATATTTTTAAACCTCCAGGGCTTGAAATAAATTTAAAGGAGGTAACTCTTACCTTCTCAAGTCTTAAGATGATTTGAGAGTCTTTTTTCTCCTCTGCTATTTTTCTCTGTGTGTGGCTATAAAAATAACCTCAATCACTGTCTTTTTTTTTTTTTTTTTTTTATAAATCATAACTTGACAAATATTTACTCCGAATTTCATATACAGTGGAATCTGGAAACCTGTAGCATTCACCAAACTGAAAAATGCCACAGAAAGCATGCTGGAAAAGAAGGCTGAAATAAGTCAGTTTAAAGCACAGTGGGCATTTCTTATTGATGGTATGCTCGCTCTTGTACACCTGTAATGTCTCATTTATTCTACATCAATGGATCAGCTCCACTTTAAAGTGAAGTTTCTGGCATTTGGCGTTAATTGTTAGCAACGGTTTTTTGAACAGGCCTATGAGGACAGATAGTTTAGCTGGAGCACGACCGAACCCCGTCCTTAGACATCTATTTGTAATTTCCAATCTGTACTGCAGAGCGTTCATGGATACAGCGGAAAGCAGAGGGCTGGATTTCCCAGTACTGCACGGGGTTGCTGAAGAGGCTCACGCCGGAATAGCTGGCCTTTTTGGTGTTGTAGCCAAGAGGACAGAAGTCGTTGATACCAATGGAAGCAATTTTATTGTTGTGAAGATAGACCACCTGAAAGGCATACAAGTGCTGAAGTGAGAAATTGAGCTGTCATGGCAAATAAGATAAGTTATTTCATATTAAATGCTTCATATGTGTTTTGGCAACATTATGCAAATATGTCTTCTTCCCAAACAAATCCTTGACTCTGTTTACCTTTTGAAATACCTAGCATACACCCAATTGACATAATTTCTACAGAAAGTGCAAAAGCTGTGCAAGGCAATCTAAAAATGTTACTGTCAGCTGGTGGTACTGTAACCAAAAGAGGAGCTAAAGATGTGAAATTATTAGTACAGCACTGTGGCTCTGGAGCATGTGCTGTATACTGAGGATGTATTTGATGCTAATTGGTTTCTTTCCAGCTCTAATATTTTAATTCTCATGAGTGCAACTATACAGGATTCAGAGCCAAAGTAACCACTAAGGATAATTTAAAGTAGCTGATGAATATTATTTTACTCCAGATTCACCACTTCTGGAGAATTTTTCCAAGCTACATGCTGGGGGTAATTTACTTTTGTAGGAGTCTTCATTCTTTGTGAGCTTTCTTTCCTGTAAAATCTTAGTCTGGGTGAAGACAGATTTAAATTGCTCCCAAGAGGCAATATTTCTAGACATCGGGCCAAAAGGACCTCAAAAATACTGGTGATGTGAAATGCCTGTTTTGTCTATTTGCCCTCCTGATGGCACTGTTTTGTGAGATAACAAAGGAAAGGTTATTGGGAAAGGTTGCAAAATGCCACTAGTAGAAATGAAAAAAAAATCCACAGAAGAAATTATCTTAGAAATTATTTTTTGAGTAAAGAGGAAACCAAAGTAGATAAAAAATCCCATATTTTTTTATGGCTCTTCAGACATACAGAGACAACAAATGTAGACTTCCATAACCATTTCCACAAAAAATTCAGAATAAGAGTCTTCCTGTTGCATTCAACATTTCCTTGATAATTCATAAGCGTTTATGAAACTTGCATCATTGCAAGTGTGAAATGATACTTGAAACTGTGCACATTTCTGTTCAAGACTGAATAAACACACAAATACCATTAGGAATCTTTCAACTATTGCTCTCTGAGACAGTATGATAAACTTTACCTGTATATATTTGTGATCACCCAGTCCACTGGGTACTCTGACAAGTTCATTGTTGTTCAAGTGCAGCTCCCTCAGATGAGGTACATTGTTAAGAGAGCCATTCTCAACTGAAGAAATACTGTTGAAACTGAGACCCAGTCTGAAAAAGTTTAAAAAAAAAACAGGAAACAAAAAAAGTGTTAAACTTGCCCACATAACTATCTTTCTTGGGTTGAGTACTTCTCTACTCTGCTGTTGCAGAACAGACCTGGCTAGTTTTTGGAATCATATGTGAGCTAGGTAGAGCTAGGTTAAATAAAAAAGATTAAATAGTTTGACATGTGGTGTGAAAAATCACAATTATCATTATATCATTCAACTTGTGCTTACAGTACTGCATCCTTTGATGAGCTGTATGACTTATCCTGGTGTAGATTCTTTACTGAGCACCTCCATAGGCACCAATTTTTCTTTAGAAGCTGAAACATTGAATAAGTGGTACTTGTAACTTAAAGAGCAGTCTGAAGCTTTTTGTCACACTACATAAGCTTAAGCTTTAAGCTTACATGGTTAAGCTTAAAACTCCACCACACCCTTCTAAGATAATTAAGTAGTTAGAACCATGTTGCATGCTGGAAACAGGAGCTCTGTCATACTTCATGATCCCTTTAGCAGGACACAGAAGTGGAACTTACACATTTCTCCTAAGTTCCAGTTTAGAGTTTTCATCACAAAAATCATCCTTTCTGCGTTACACATCCACATACTAGGCTTATAGCACAATTCAAGTTCAATTTGGACAATCTGTTTCTATCTGTGTATTTCTGTGTTGATAGTATTTTGGTTTGTAATTACTAAACAACAGAAATTTTTCAAGAGACTCCCATAATTTACAATACTCTGTGTTGCAGTAAAGAAACCAGTGACAATAGTTCAGGAGTTATCATCAGGAGTATTGTAATTTTAGAAAATTATTTCTATAAAGGCTAAACTTATATAATCTATTTTGATCTGTTTTTCTTTAAGCATTTGTGGTTTTTAATATTGAGGGGGAGAAAGCTCTGAGATTTCTAAATAGCTTAATCGATAAGAGAATTTAATACAGGTAATAAGAAAAGTCATGTTAAAATAATTTGCTATGGAGGAGTCCTTTTAAAGAAAACCTTCACAGTTATCTAATAACCTGTAATTCTTTGTGGCTTGTAGCAGTTTCAGAAGTCAGGGCCTGCAACTAGAATAAAATCACAGAACTGAAAATTCTTGCTTGATCTTTATGGCTGAGAGGTTTCCTAGTAATAACCAGTATTATATATAATGCAAAAAGTCTTATCCTACTAATTTAAATATGGTAATGCTTTCAAACTATTAAATGACGAAGGAGATTTTTAAGAGAGCTCCCACTTACATTAACATGAATTTACTTCACTTAGAAATCAATTCATATTATCCCATCCCCTAGCTAGAATTTGATAATGAAGAATTTTCATTTAAAGCTATTAGAATGAACTTTCTTTTGAACAGAGTATACCAAGATTTAGGTGAGCTTGGGGAATTGGATCCTTCAATCCAAGAGTAATTCAGTCTGAAGTTCTACAGAATGCTTACGATGGACTTCAGTGATGGGTACTCACAGTAAATGTCTTTGAAAAGATTGGAAAAAAACCACTCCACATTTTGTCAGAGGGCTATAAATTCTTGTTTGACACATATCTATATATGGGTTTACCAGATATGCAGGTCTACAAGCAGATGTGTCAAACCTGGGAGACCAGTACCAAAAAATAGACTCTCAGTCTATTGAAGAAAAATAGTCCCTTTACACAGTCTTTTAGGAAAAGAATGAAAGTATAGGAATCTGCAGTGAAGCAGACCTAAATCCCAGAAGGAGTGAAATTATATGTAATTACATCTCTTCTAAATGTCTTACAAAAACTCTCAGTCACTTGGGGCTATGCTTACAGATGAAGTAAGTCAATATTATTGTGTAAAACAGAGGGTGATTTGGAAAGAATATGGTCTTTGTCACCCTTCCCATGGAGAAAAAAAGGGAAGAATTTGAAAAATCATTCTTGCTTCATACATTGATATATTGCTTCCTTTTTTATTAGTGAATAAGTAACATTTTCCCAGCATTTCAGTAGATCTCATCCAAGTGTTCTAAATCATTGAAGAGCATCATAAAAAATATATCTCAAAATTGAAGAAATTCTCAAATACTTTTTCACCTTTTTTCTCCAACATCCCTGCTGAATCATTTCCACTATGTTTTTGAAAGAAATTTCATGATGTTCTACACCATTATTATAATTTTGGGCTTAGAATCATAGAGTCACTAAGGTTGGAAAAGACCTCTAAGACCCACCAAGTCCAAATGTTAATGTGGCCCCACCACATTCACCCCTAAACCATGTCCCCAGGTGCCACACCCACATGTCTTTTGAACACTTCCAGGGAGAGTGATTCCACCACTTCCTTGGGCAGCCTGTTGAAGTGCCTGACTACCCTTTCAGTGAAGAAATTTTTCCTAATATCTAATGTAAAAGTCCCTTTGGTTCCATTTTCTCTGTATGGAGCTAGACCATTTCAGTAAGTTTTATTGCAATATAGACATTAGTAATATCAGGTGTGTAATGTGAATGTCCTCTTGGACTCATTCCTGCATGTAATCAGCAAAGTATTTGTTGGGTTTACTTTCAGAAGATTATTGGTTTTCTACTGAAGCACTGTGTGAAGGCTTTTGAAAGACTTATGAGTAATTTTACAAGGAAAACAAACAAAAAGGAGAAATATTGTACATCTACTAGAATGCAAGAAAACTCAAAAGAGAATGAGCAATAGACCTACACCAAGCTCTTACATGAAACATTTTACAGTTTAAAATTCCTTAACATAGTCAGAAAAATTACCTGTTTCTCAAAGTTTATCTGTGCTTTAGGGCAGCTATTAGACTGTCAAGCTTGACTTGGCACGAACAAGGTTGTCTGACCTTGTCCTAATATCTCTGAAAACTTAGACATATATATAAAAAAAGGCTGGGGTTCTTCATGGTGGGCTGGAGCTCTTCCATAGCTCCCTCCTTTCCTCATTTGTCTGTTTTGTTTTGTGCAATCTGTACTCTTCCCTACTTCTCACCTTGGCAAAAGAGCATCTCTGACTCTGCTTAGGTTACCTGCTTAAGCACAGGGCAGAGAGTGCTTTAAAACTTGGAGCCTGCTCTAAGCAGCTCCACATTTCCACATCATGGTCAGCAAAATATCTTGTTGTTCCATACAGTACAGCCACAATAGAAGCAGCCCAAGTTTAGGTAGTTTTAGGACTCCATTGGCACTTGCTGTTTAAAACTTTATGTCTTAAGGCAGACTTCCAACAATGTTGTCCATGTGATGCTGCCTGTGGTGTTTTCCAAGTGTGAATGAGAAAAACAGAAAAACTGTGTCATCTGCAGGACAGCTCACATGCCCCACAACCTGCGCCTCCAGTAATGTAAATTACTCTCTACCTGAGAGTTTTGGTTTTGGAAGATTTCTTCATAATTTCTCCAAAGAATGTTATAATCTATTCTAAGCCTCTGTAACAAACAACTTCATAGTCCTCTAATCCATATTTATAGTATTTTTATTTTTTCATTAAAATTTAAATTTTAAATTTTTAAATTTAAAAATTTTAAATTTTTTTTGAGTCTGTGATAAAATATTAACCTAAAACATAAGATGAAATGTCTTAATTTATAAAATCTGGAAAGCTGTTCTAAGCTTTATATCCTGGAATTTTCAGATTCAAAATAAGTATTAGGTTACTATATACTTCATTGCATTGAACTGCTGTCCA
>VZRH01002546.1:987225-1018302 GCA_013397555.1 Urocynchramus pylzowi
CGATCTTTTAAATTTTTAAATTTAAAAATTTTAAATTTTTTTTGAGTCTGTGATAAAATATTAACCTAAAACATAAGATGAAATGTCTTAATTTATAAAATCTGGAAAGCTGTTCTAAGCTTTATATCCTGGAATTTTCAGTTTCAAAATAAGTATTAGGTTACTATATACTTCATTGCATTGAACTGCTGTCCAAGCAACTATAAATACTTGTAAACTTAAGTCCTGTTACTCAGTAATTTTTCTCTGGTTTCTGTTTTCTACCCTCATTATGAAAAGCAGAATGATGAAGATGAAAATCCATTAATCCAGTAATCTGGTTAGAAGTCTGATTATCAGTCTTTTTAAAAACCATTTTCATAGTAATTTTCTGAATATTAAATTATAAAAATTACTTGTAGCAAAGGACCATTTTTCTCTGCTACACGCTTTTTGATGTGAATGAATTCACATGTAATTCTGTATAAGGGTTTTTTGGGAACTTTCCTTTTTATTTTTCTACACTTACAGAAACTTATTCCACAACATAGTCACAGATTAGCAGAGTTAAGTCACTCTGACAGTAACAATTTTTCAATTAAATTTTATGGGTTTTTTTCCTTAATCATGTTCCTGGACTCATTGCAGACTTGCCTTTCTTGAGAAACAAAGGAACCACTGTTTGGTTCCCATGTACTTTTTTCCTCATTTTCCAGGCAAACTGTATGAGCATTCCTGTGTTCCAAGAAAACTGCATAAACCAAAGATGGACATGAAATGAAAGAAACATGATACAATTTAAAAAGTCTAATTGTTCTTGTTTATTTGTTTGTGGGTTTTGGGTTTTTTGTTTTGTTTTGTTCCTTTTTTTTTTTTTTTGTGTGTGTGTGTTTTGTTTAGTTTTCTTTTTGTTTTTTGTAAATCAAATAAAGAGTTGTCCTGAGCATATAGCACTCATAATTGAAAACAAATGAAAAGTTTTGTCAGGAAAATAAAAGAAGTGTTTGTTTTCTTCAATCAGTACACAAATCCTTAGAAGCCTTTCCTGCTAAGTTATGATTATTTCAATGATTTTAATACTCATGAAGGCCAGACTTATGTTTTATAATTGTGTGTGTGGTGATTGCAATTTCAAATAATATTTTATGTGAAATGAAGAAATTTATTCTTACTTTGCCAAGTTGGTGAGTCCAGAGAGACTTTCAGCATCAATTTTGCTGATTTTGTTGCCATCAAGGTGAAGTTCAGTAAGGGACGGAGGAAGGCCTGAAAGAGAGAACACCATCAAATTACTTTTGATTAAACTGAATTCTTATATTTTAAAACAATACTTGTACTCTAACAAGACTCCTTTACAGTTGACAAAATATTTTTTCTAAACATGCCCATGAACTATTCACAAAATGAAATAAAGAACTTGCACAATCATGGAAACTGAAAACAGATACTAACAATTTTATTTAGCATGAAATAAGACCAAGCTCCTAGAGTCATTATAAAACAGTTAACTCCTGAAAATTACCTAAATTAAATTCTTGTAATTTTTTAATTCTAGACTTCATGATTATATAAATGGGACATGTAAAGATCTCTCATTTTAGCCAGACTATCCACATGCATAAATATGCAAACATGTGGCACCTAGATATTTAACAAGATACAGCAGTAGAAAATGCAACAGTAAGTATGAGGCAAAATAATTTTAATGTTATTTTAGTTAGTGTGCATAACTAAACTAGTTTACAAATTCTGTTTATCAGGAAAAAAAAAAAAAAGAGGAAACACATAGTACCTATCTGAGGTCCCTCAAAGTAACATCCAAAACAGGAAATATGGGAAGAAAGAAAAAAAATCAGGATTACCATTTAAAAAGTTTTCAGCCATTTCAAAACAATCTGTTGGCTGAAGTATGAATAAATAGAATATAATTTCCTCTGTATTGGAATCATTCTTGTTTGTTTATTTTGTTTTTAATAAATTACAATGAAATTGTTCTTATCTTGTAGGAATTTGCAATTAAGTACTTTCAAAAATAGCAAAGGTTTCTGTTTTGTTATAGGGACAGTATTTTTGGCTTCAAACCCACAGACTTTCGGAGGGCTGAATTTATGCTTGTACAACTTCAGTTAATTCTACATGAGTTTACAGTTGTGTAATGTTAATCAGGCTCAACAACCAGGCTTGGAGGCTGAAAACGTTCTTCCATTTTATATTTCAGCTATGAGACAAGAAAAGCAAAATAACATAAAATGACATTTCACAGTGCACCTCTCATGGATCTTCTTGTAACCAAAAGCCAAAATTTTCCAAACTAATAAAAGTCATCTGGTTTAAAAACAGATACTTTAAGGACAGACTCAAAAAGCTTCCATAATACTTTTTTCCCAACTGAGTAGAAGTTGCCACATTATACCTGTGCAATTCTCTGAAGTAATAATTGCATGTCTTACCCTTGGGGATGCTTGTGATGTTGGTGTCTGCGATGCGGATGTAGGAGAGCCTCTTCATCCCCTGGAAAGCTCCGTTCTCAATGCCTGAACTCTTGATTGGATTGGTGCCTAGTTCTGCCAACAAAACATGGTTGTGAGCTGTGCTGCAGTGGAGGTACCTACATTCTTCAGGTCAAAGCTAATTTGGAGGCACAATTTATTGGGGCATTTGTTGCCTTTCTACATATAATCACTGATCAAGCTACAGATAGCATCTTGAAAAAACCACTCAGTTGTGTTTGTTATAGTTTCTCACGCTCATACCTAAGACAATCACTTGATTCAGTCCGTTAAAGACAGCTTTCCTCAGCTTGGAGATCTCATTCTCATGAGCCCGTATCTCCTGGAGAGACTTCGGCATGTTTTCTGGGAGTTCCTTCAGGTTGTTCTTGGACAGGTAAAGTCGTTCCAGTTTCTTCAGAGGAGCAAAAGCTAATGGGCTGATTTTGCTGATTTTGTTGTTGACAAGGATCAATGCCTGTGGAGTAATAATCAAGGAGATCTCAGATGATCACAAGGGAAATTATTTTGTGGCAAAACATTTTAAAATTATTATTATTATTATTATTTATTATTATTATTCTCTGGTGCCCTTTGAGGTCTTCTGATGGCAAATTTGGTGAGCTGAAGAAAACAATGCAATACTAAAAAAAGATTATAATCTTCTAAAACAGTGAAAGAGAAGTCCTATAGAATAAATACAAGTGTTACTTCATTGGTGAGACTGAAATGCAGCTTCTGTTAGCATGCATAATTTATGTTTGAGAATAAGTATAATCGTTCCATTTGAAAGCTGTGAAGAACAGGACAGTCACAAAAAAAAAAAAATTGTAGTATTTTTTTCCTGATTTTGTTTATCCTAAGGATACTGTTAGACCTTACCCATCATCACACAACCCTTCTAACCAGTTTCTCCTGAGCAGGAAATTCTATTACTCAATAGACTGAAGGCACAGCCTAGATTAATAAAAATATGCATAACTTCACCTCGTTCCTCTTAGTCTTATAAAACAGTACGTACTAGATTTCCGATGAAAAACAATCTTTTTTTCTTTTCTTTTCTTTTTTTTTTTTTCAGAGATATAAGCTATCTTTTTGATAAGCAAAACTTTGTATGGAAGGGGAACAATCTGAAGCATCAGGCTCCATGTGTTGCCATTGGGAATCATGGACCATACTTACTTTGCCTTCCCTGTCAGTGCCTAATCCAGTTCTCACAACTGTGATATCTAGACTCAGGGTAACTCTAAGATTATCTTTCTGTACCTCCAGGGGAGAAAAACCTCCATGAAAGCACTGTTATCTGTAACAGGTGTTCTCTGCATGCCTCTGAAATTTTACATTCCTTCTAAATCTCATAGATTAATTAACCATGACACAAAAAGGGAGAAGGTCTCATTACTGTCAGGACATAACACAGTAATGGAGAGTATTTCAGATATAAGAGATACTTGAATGACTCTTATCATTCCATCTGTTTGCTATCTACCTATCAGATTTACATTGCTGCATGTTTTTGCAGTGGATTATGTAGAATGAGCCATATAAATATTGATATAATATCTACTTATATTTATTAATAGAGCCTCTTTTTACACCACCTCCATTGTGCTAGTTTCAGAAACAGAAGACAAAAATTGTTGTAAATACTACAGTGAACATCAGAGCACTTTCATACACTTTTAATATTTTCAGAATTATACTTTAGTCTGTTTCTTGGAGGAAAATGGAGTGTCTGACTTATTCCATAATCAGTTAAGTATTAAAACAGTGACAAGACTATCAGCCTCTGTGACAGCACCTCTCCATCATGGAAACTGGAAAGAGAAGTGGGCAGATTAAAATGGTGATGTGTTTTTCCCCTGATAGACTCCTCTTGCAGATCACCCTGAGCAAAGCCAGCAGTGTGTACTGGACATGGCTTCACTGAGTGCACGTAAAGCTGAACATATCTGGTTTTAATTTTGTATGCTAGCTAGAAATAACTCATATGCAAGAGGAGGTAGAAGAGGACACCCACAGTTCAGCAGACTATTTCCCTAACAATAAGCCCATCCCAAAATAAAGATGTTGGTCAGTGGAGGCCCTGGCACCAACTCGCTTTTATTTGGGTCTATATGATAAAATCTGACATGAGAACACGTGGAAACACATTGGGAGTGGTTTTCTGATTAATGATTGCCAGAATTGTGATACAGATGTAGATTTTGCCCATAGTGAAATTCATCTACCTGTAGAGTATTAGGACATGGCAAACAATCCAGTTATTTAAAAGTGGCACAGTTGGAATTATGTAGATTAGTGTCTTACACTGTTTTTATTTCAATAATCAAATGTGCTACTGCTAATTACATTGGGTTTTATTTTTATTAATTTCACCATGTATTTTTTTCATAGATCTCTAAGTCAACCCTCAATGAGTTTGGGCTCATGTTATGAGTATTTGAAATTTTTATACTGTATCTTGTTTTGTTCTGATTAGCCATTTGTTTCAGCTAAAAGTCTGCCTTTTTTTTGATTTCTTTTAACTGTTATCTTTTAAATAAGACTGTTATCTTTTAAATAAAAAAAAATTGGGCAACAGTAATCACAGCTGATGACTTGGTGTCAAATATTTCTTGATGGAAATAGACAGTCATACATTCAGCTAGGCACTGTAAATATTCTTTGAGTAGTTGATTGTTATATCGCTTCAGAGTGGAACTGATACCCATGGTCAAACCCAGAAAAGCATCTGTTATGCTTTTCCAATGCTTTCTCCTGGATATGTTAATGTTATCTTGGGGAAACACACAAATTCTTTTTTTCATTCAAACACTCAAGGAATCTCTCACTTAGAAATGGTGGCATTCTATCAAAGGTATGTATAAAAACACTAATTTCACAGTGGGAACATGTGTTTGGTGGTATAAGGTGGAAATGTAACATAAGTCAGAGTTTACAACTTTTTCTGTACCAGAATATTATTTCCCACTTAGACCCCTCACTGCAAGTCCCTGCTCTCAGTATTTTAAACCTGCATTATTTTTCCATTGTTGTCCAGCTGTAAAGAAGGAAAAATAAACCCATACACTACAGTTTGTAAGAGACATTTTACTGTCTCCCAGAGCAACAACAAATGATGAGGATAACATGCCAGTGTAGCACCTGGCAAGCCATAGCCCTGGATTCCTTTCCCACTTCACAATGCCTCTATTATATCCCATACTTGAAGAACTAAGTTATTAACCTTGCAGCAATGCTGTTTACTTTCCTCAGAATGTGTCCCGTATGGTTTGCATGTAACAAAAGCTAAACCAAACCAAAATAAAATAAAATTAAAAACTCAGGGGATTTAGAGGTCAATGAAAACAGGAACTAGGGGACAAAAACCTAGGGAAAACATCTGCAGGCAGTGTTACAGAGGAATGGATCTTAGGCAAAAACAGGTCACATGGATCAGCTATCCAGAATAAAGCCCAGATGGCATGATGGGACATTACATTCAGCGTGTTAAAGGACATTAAATTTTTGTACAGGGCAAGAAGTACTTGGAGAGAAAAATAAGGGTCATCCTGAAAGTGCTCAGAGTGCTGGAGCCCTTGGTCACAGATATCACTTGCAACGCTGCTGGTATGAAATAATTTGGCAGAAATGACAGCTTAGAAAATTCGCAGGAACTGATGCCCATATTTGAAAATATACCTTCTTCTACCCTTTCACTTTTAATGGAGGAAGAAGCATATTTCATTTAGAATAAATATACTCCCTAAGCCATTCCTCCCCCACCAAAAATTGACGCACATCATGAATTCACAATAAAAAAGACTGAGCATACAAATGCACAGCTTTCAACATGACCTGGAATGGGTGCAAAAATATATGGCCTTAAGTGAAAGAAAGAGAGAGAGAGAGAAAGAAAGAGAGAAAGAAAGAGAGAAAGGAAGAGAGAAAGGAAGAGAGAAAGGAAGAGAGAAAGGAAGAAAGGAAGAAAGGAAGAAAGGAAGAAAGGAAGAAAGGAAGAAAGGAAGAAAGGAAGAAAGGAAGAAAGAAAGAAAGAAAGAAAGAAAGAAAGAAAGAAAGAAAGAAAGAAAGAAAGAAAGAAGGAGGCAAAAATACATCAAGTATTAATACATCAGTTTGTTAGGCTTAGATGTTCCATAGCAATTTCCCATGGATAAGAGAAAACTCAACTTCCATCCTCATTTTCCTGAGATAAAGCTTTTTTCCTTTGTCATAATATCATGTAAAATGCACACTAAACATTGACTCAGTTATAATATTGCACCACTTTAACATGACCAGCAGTTTCAGTGGTGTTCAGAGAGGAAGAAAAAATTAAGCTTTGCTCCAAAGATGACTTCCTCTTTTAGTGAAACACCTCTGGTATTTCTGTAGTCAGGAAAAAAATAAAAACCACCGTATGACAGGAATAGATGCTGGCTATGTTGAAGTCAGTGGGAGTCTGGCCATTTAGCTCCCTCTGACCTGGTTTCTACATCAAATATTTATTCCCAACACAAAAAGGAGGATTCACAATTCAGGAAAATTTTGGAACCCTTGTTGGCAGGCTTTTGTCAAAATACACCCTGACAAACTGCAGAGGCAGCGTGTGGCAGTCAGGTTGGAATTAGCATAGGGTTGTTCTTCTTGTGGTTACTAAAACTTCCAATTTTTGCCCTGTCTAGCGGTGGGGAGCAAGGAATTAAATTTTCTGGTGTAATTTCATTATATGAGAATCTCAGGAGACTATTCTGAGGGGTTTCAGTCGCCATTCATCTTAATTTAGTATAGTTTGAAGTGAGAGCCTTGCCAAAACCAGAATTAAAATGGAAAATTACCAGCAAACTTTCATCAGCCATATTACATAGTGATACACCTGTTTTTCCAGCTGTGGATGGAACTCTTATCTAACATCAATTCTTTACTGATGTATGCATCCTTCAGGGTTTAAACTGAAAAGTCAATCCCTGACCCAATGGAATTTCTTTAATTTCCTGGGTTATGCATTACATTATTACTTGTTTTTTATTACAGTTCTGCTAGGAACAGTTATATCTTAAGAACTTTAACCTCAAGACCCAGGCATCCCAATAAAAATAATAATAAAATTCATCCCTTTTGTTTACCTTACATTTTCAGTTAAGTCATACTTATAACCTGAGCATAGAGTCAAGTTATTCTTCCGAATTATTACGGATATATGTACATTTATGGAAAAACTAAAAAACCAAACCCAAGAACAAAACAAACCAACCAACCAAACAAAACTTGCCAAAAACCAGAACTTGACATTCCTCTCTGATCATCTGAACCCAGGATCAAGAGGACATAGCAAGGAAAAAGGGATGAAACGGAAGCAATAGAGATGAATGAACGAATTGTGAAGGAAGGAGATGTCAAGGCACTGAAGAAGCAGCCTGTCAGTACAAAGAGAAGCCTGTGGAAAGCAGTTTGATCATGTGCAAAGGATCTTGTTGAATAATCTCACAAAGCAAAGGAGCCTGCTGCAGCCCTAGTTTACCTGGCCTTTGAGCTCTCACTGGTACCTCTCACGCAACACGACTTGCACAGATGAGGAAACAGGTGGTTCTGCATTTTCCTTTTTCTTTCAGCCCTGTCCTTGTCTACTATGTCAAGAAATTTTGGTCATTCATTAAATTTATTAAAATTGATCTGATTTTTTTTTTTTATTGTTATAGTCTATTAAAAATTTCCTTTTCTTTTTCATTAGCCTAGTATGCTGACTCAAAATATTTTGTCCTGTCTTTTCCCTCACATGAAAAAATCTTTACCCATTGTACAAGAAAAATGTTTTCTGTGCATGGGGTCTGTTTTATACTTGTTTCTGTGGAAAATCTCACTGTTTCTTAAGCACAATGAAAAGGTGAGTATGAGGAAATGAAAATTTTCTAAGGGAGTGCTGTATTTCAGAAAGATTAACTTTTTGTTCCCTCCTCTGAATTTTTTTTAGAAACCTAAAGCTGCACCTCAGTCCTACCACTGATTATACTAGGAACTGGGTTCAGAGGTAGAACCTGGACAGAGATATCTGTCTTTGTTTTTTCACAGTATGATGGTGATTCCTGATTCTTCTTTCTGTGATTTACAGAGACTAGGTGTTTACTTAACTTCTTTTTATGCCTGGGAAAAGGGAACTGAAGCTGTGATGAGTCATCAGAAGACTGGATTATTTAATAAATATTTTTTTTGATTTCTCAGGGGGTTTTCTGTATCCCTGAAAGATCTTCTTAGACTTTTCTTCAGATTTGGTTTGTTTTGTTTGGGTGTTTTCAGGTTTTTATTTTGTTTTTTTTGTTTTGTTTTGTTTCTTAAAAAAAAGGGTGGCATGAAATTTTCTACTGCCTTACGTTATTTTTCCAGTTGCTGTTACTACAAAAAGAGTTTCAGTTTCTCTGCCTGCACATTTAGTCTGGATATGGTCATAGCTTTAAGTTCCAAGTTTAAATCTTTTATCTCTTAGACTTTTTCCATCAGTTTAAACAAAGTTGGGTTTAGCATTTTTGTATGTACAGCCATGGCTTTGAACAGTTCTTCTAGCTTCAATTAGGTCATATTCCATTTGATTTCAGGCCAACAGTGCACTCATCTTCTTTCACTATACTAGCACTCTGCCAATTGAAAAATTCTTGTTGGAGAAGCATGCAGCCACTATTCTGTTGTTTGTGCTGTTCTTATAGTGATCTAACGCAGACCAGTTTCTTTCACCTCTTTTTCCAGGTGCAGGCATTCTGCTGGTTTGCTTTGGCTTTGCCACAGAGCCTGCAACTCCATGTGCTGTTTGTGTAGGCTCCTCCTTTACTCTGTATGAGGGCTTGCTCATGTAGTATTTTGGATTCTTTATTGTGTCCATGGGGTCAAAGTACTGAACTCCATCCAGAAATGACAGTCTGCCTGGAAAATTCTGACTGTTTCATAGAAATAGAGAGTTTTTTTCCTGGCTTTTCCAATAGCTTTCCTGTCTGACTTTTTTGCCACAGGTCTAAGTCATAAGCAACTTTTTTTACATAATATCAGACAATTTTCTGAAAACCTGAAACTCAGTCCTCAGTCCATACAAAAGAATCTTCAATTTTTTTCCTCTATTCTCTCAAGCCCTGTGCTGAAAAAACAAAACCAAAAACACACAAACAAACAATCTTTCATTTTCAAATACAGTGAAGTCTCACTGAGTTTTGACAGTACAATATTAATAGTTAAGCCACTTTTTCCTGGATACTAAAAGCTATGTAAGTATCAAGTGCACTATAATTGTTGACTGTGATATTTCTTGGCAGAAATCTATTATTTGCAGGTAAATATTCCTTTGGCTGCATCCTCTTCTAATTGCTTGCCCTGTTTCCACAGCTGCAAATTTTAGCTGCACTTGGGAAATCTACTTAGGAAAAATTTCAATACTAAGAAAATTTTGGTTGGTTCTAATTTCTCTTTCATCTCCAGTGCTGTGTACTCCAGTGATGTGTAGTATAAGCAGTTACATTTGTACTGGAAGAGAAGCCATGAGCAAATTATTGGTAAATCCTTTCTTTTCTTGCTACTTATTCTGGGTTTTAGTACCAGTCACACCTTAGGTTCAACCCAACTTGTTCATGAAAATCACTTCTAAAACCAATACACTTGTGGTTTGTGACAGCTATAAGTATTAGGAAGGTATTCTAAGGGATTATTTAAAAGTAACAAACTGTATAAGCTGCTCATTTTTTTCAAGATCTGTGAAAATTGGGGTTCAAGGAGTTGTTCCCTAAAGTGATTGTTAGAGCAAGAGGTTAACTCCAGTTTTGGTTTTTAAATTTTGGAACAATATTACTGTTAATTTTTGTAAATCTTCTTGCTTTAGTAGAGTACAGGAAAGTTTAGTAAAGTCTAAAAAATGTTTGGACATCACACTGTCAAATGTGACATTAACCCAAGCCATGTTTCTCTGGAAATAAGATTAAAAAGCACATACATTTTATATATGTAACTCACACACTCATATATCTTTAAAATAAATGAGATAATAGAGCTCTGTCAACAACAGTGATTTTGAGTTTTACTTTCTAAAACCAATACTCCCTCTGAAAAATATTTAATTGAAAGTTGGGGAATGGGAATCATTCCCAGATATTACATAGGAATATTCCTGCTGAGAGCAAAGATGGTGCCTAGTTACATAAATATACTGCATGACTAAATTATTTTTTTGGGGAGGAGATCATAGAATCACAGAATGGTTTGGGTTGGAAGGGGAACTTGAGAGAATCATTATTTGTTCTTGAGTAAATCCAGGAAAATTGCAGTTTTGAAGGTAACTTGTTAAAATTTATGCTAATGTATGATTTCCAGTGGTCCCTAAGCATCTACTGGGTACTTTTGTGAGTAAGCCAAACAAATAATTTCTTCCCTGAGGATTTACTTATTTCATTCACTATTAAATTGTATCTGTTGCAAAGAAGAAAAAGAAAAAAAAAAAAAAAAAAAAGAAAACAAAAGAAAAGAAAACAAGAAAAAAAACCAAAAGAAAACCAAAAAAAAAAGGAAAAAGAAAAAAAAAAGAAAACCCCTTAGAGTTAACTTCAGTGAGATAAAATAAGCTCACAACAGCATAGCTCACAGCAGGATGTGTAATTGAGACCTGGACCAAGTGCCAAGTGGGTAGAAGTCACTGGGAGCAGTGTTTTTCATCTGCAATACCATGTTCTGACTCATTTAATACAGTGTCATGAAGAAGGATTGCCAAAAGATTAATTTCACTGATAAGAATTTTGGTTTTTCTAGCACCTCATAGATAATCTTCACTGAAAACACAGGACTTCTTTCCAAGGTGGAATAAAACCAGAACAAATGGGCAGGAATTACAGTGTCAAATCTGTCCTGTAGCCAAAGAAGGAAATTAAAAAAAAAATATGGGGAATAAATTATCTCATTCTTAAACCTAGACTACTGAAATCTGGTGTGGAAGAATGTGTTTTGTTGACTTTAGAGGTTATCTATGGAGCTAGATCAACTATAGATACCTTGCTGAAATTAGGTGACATGAACCTCATCATGACTCTCTCATGCAGATCCCTTCATTGTGGACAGCCTGCCATTCATATTTTTTTATAAATTATCTTGATGCTGCATTTAAATAAATATTTAAGAAGGACTTTGGAAGAAATTAAAAGAGGTAAAATTTTATAGGTTTTTCTAAGTATGAGTGGTTGAATGCAGATTCTTGTTTGGAACAGGGATTCTTTGGGTGATATATTGGCACCAGTAATGGATAAAAAGTGGAAGTTAGCTACTTTTTTTGAGAAAGGAATAGAATAGAATAGAATAGAATAGAATAGAATAGAATAGAATAGAATAGAATAGAATAGAATAGAATAGAAATGGGCTGTAAAGAGCCAAGCAAGAAGAGCCAAATAAGATATTGTTTATAATAATAAAGGATCAAATAGAGGAATACACAGAATAAAATGAGTTGTTGAAAGTCTAGAAACTATTTTCAGGCATATGCCTGAATTAGGATATTACTTTGAAAGGTAGAGAATAGCCTTTTTCTGCTCTGTAAAGAAAAAAAAATCAACGAAATTTAGGCAAAAGTATGAGATATGTATTTTAAAATGTTGATAAAAACTATAGACAGGGAGGAGGACCTCAGACAGAGAAAAAAAATTTAGAAACAGAGGAAGGTAGCTGTCTGATGGAAACTTGGAAAAGAGGTGAATCAGTGTAAAAAAAATAGTCAGAGAAACCAGGAAGGAAAATATTTCAGCAAAGAGGAAACCAGACAGAAATGTTTGAAGACACTGGCAGGTAAAGGATAAGGATGGAGCTTTGCTAGGAGAAAGTTATTGCAAAAGCACAATTTCATTGTATTGCAGGGGGCAGAAGAGTAATTTGGAAAGATTCTTGAATTAAAATTAGCACAGAATGTCTGCTGACAAACGCGGCACATACAAATCTCTGTGAGCCCAGAGGTAGAAGGGGAAAGAGTACAGTAAGAAGTGAGTGAGGTGGCAGGGCTGAGATGGAAATAACCAAGTAACTGTGCCAAAGAGACTGAGAACATAAATAAATATGTGAGAGAAGCTCTGGTGGAGATCAGGGGACTGAATGGACAGGAGACAAGTATGAAGAGCTGAAAAGAGGTGAGAAACTCCTGTAGTTTGGCAAGAAAGCTTGCAGGAGAGAAATGGGAACAGACATAAATAGGCTGGGCTGGTGGGGGAAGATTACAAATTATTTAATCAGTTTTCCTTAAAAAATGCATTACCAGGCCAAAACCACGTTTTCTCCCCGTTTCTGTTGGTAAATACCAGTTCACTTCTACACTTACATGAAGATTCTTCAGGTTCTTGAAATCTCCTTCTTTAATTTCAGTGATTTTGTTGTTCTGTAAGTCCAACAGGGTTGTGTCCGGGGGAAGGTCTTTTGGCACCTTTTCCAGACCTAGTGACAGTGAAAAGAACAATTAACTTTGAAAGAAACTTTAAATAAAGAACAGTGCCTTTCTTAGTAGCATTTTTCTTTCAGTAAACACCATTTCTAGAATTAATTTCCTGAAGCAGCTTATGAAGACTTATTTGAAAGTGTTTCTGTCTCCAGCCAGTCAAAGGGAGTTTTATTTTGCTAAGTTGAACCAACATTTATTTATTCACATTTCAATTATGCCTTTTCTGAGAAAATATCTGAGGTATGGCTTGAAGCAAAGGATTTAGTTTGGGAAAATAATTTCTAACATGTTTTATTCCACTGAATTGTGTGAATAAAAAAATCCTTTTGGACAGAGATACAGTATTTATTATTTTCACTGGATGTTAGATTTTGTAGACAGAGAACCTTTCCTGCTTTTAAAAGGTACTAGGCTTTTTGAAGTACAATAGTTAATTATAACAATTTCCAGAAAAAATACAGTTTGTTTGACAGTAACTGAGCAAATTGCAGTAAAGTCCACCTTAAAAAAACCCCGAACTACCAATCCACCTCCCCCCTTTTCTTTGAACTGAAACTATGTCCAAGTTTTCTGGAGAACAAATCTCTTGGTTTCACTACAACTGCCAAAAGAACATCAGACAGTTTAAATTAAAGACTCTCTTTGGGACTATTTTCTGAATAGCTGATATGTAAGTCTGATGAAGTCATGGAAATGAAATTATTTAGTGTTAAATAACACTTGCTTTACCCGGCTTTCCTTTCATACTGTGACTTGGAATAAAACAAATCTTTTACAGTCATTCTGATTTACCACAAAATTAAAATGTTCTTTCCTAACTAGCTTTTTTTTCTTTTTTAACAGAATGTGAAATGCTAAATGAATAGTTGGTAGGAAAAAAATTCTAGACACTAATAAAGTCTCTATGTATGTAGGGCATGTATCAGAAGTGGACTTCTCTGGATAAAATTGTCTTTTTACCAGTAAAGGTTTTAACTAGTATTCCTGAAGCTATATTTGAACTCTTCTGGGAAAGATCTCTCTGCAAGTATTTCCAGTGTCTCCCCAGAACGATGGTGAACTGCACAATATCCTTCTCAGAAGAAATATATGTATACCCATATATGTTATTTTTTTAGACCTATATGCTAATCCTAAGCATGGCATTGCAAACACAGTGGGATATGCTTCCCAGGGATAAGATGCTGTGCCCACCATGGCTGTGGGGATTCCATGCCTGGAGATACTCCAAAGTTGTCTGGATACAGCCCCAAGCAACCCCCTAAGCAGGGCAGTGGCCTAGATGGTCACAAGATTTGATGTCCA
Organism: Urocynchramus pylzowi; assembly: GCA_013397555.1. Taxonomy (NCBI): domain Eukaryota; kingdom Metazoa; phylum Chordata; class Aves; order Passeriformes; family Fringillidae; genus Urocynchramus; species Urocynchramus pylzowi. The sequence continues at coordinate 1,001,419 of VZRH01002546.1, forward strand.
AATTCAACAATTCTGTGATTCTGTGATACTTATTGCTTGTCAAAAATGTGTTCTCACACACAGAATGTCAGATTCTCCATCAAAATCCTACATGTAGCAAAACTCCTTCTCTTTCAATCCTTTCTTAGAATATATGTGTGTATATGTAAAGGTACGGTAAAATTAAAAAATAATTAAAATATTTGGATCAGATTTTTATTAAAACTGAGTTCAATGACAGTTTACCTGCCTGATTTTTAATTACACCAGAATTCAAAAGTTTTAAAAAGCAGAATCATGCAGCCTGGGATGAACTAGTAAAAGCTTCATAAACTGACACCAGCCAAAACTCACATCTCATCCTGTTTACCTTACTGATGTTCAGTGCACAAATATTTGATACAGATTAAGATTGTTCATATTACTAAAATAACTTTTCCTCATTTAGGCATGGACTTTGTTCTTACTTCAACAGTTGCAAAACCCTCATTACTTCCAGAAGTGTAGTACTAGAGTTCCAAATATATAAGAATATGATACTGTATAATTTGCATGTTGGTTGTCTTTGAACAGTTTCTGTCTTCAGTGAACAGGACTGATGTCAGCAACTAAAAAATTCTTTCCCAAAAAACACTGCTTTTGCAAGACCATAATTTTGTTATAACTTCCTAGTCTGGCAACTTCTATAGAGACCTTCACATATGAAAAAAACCCCCAGACCTGAAGGGTTTAATTGCTTATATTCAAAGTAGCATTAGTATGTTCTGGTTGTCAGCACTTTTATACTAGTAGGCTGGTACCTCTACTGCAAACTGCAGTACAGCAATGCTCCTCCTACTCTATCTCTCTGGAGGATCATCAGCTTGTACAGAGACCTGGAACTGCAGGCTGAAGCACAAGCCAAGGTAGAGGTGGATCTGGTTTACACCTCAAATGCGGTTTAGTCCTGAACGATTTAAATGCTGATTTTGCAAGTCAGTGTCCAGGTTCACCCATTTATAAACTCTTCCTCCACTGGAGAGCTTTAGATGATGTAGGTTTCAGCTGGAGGATGCATTCAATTGCTTTCACTGATAATGCAAGGTCCCCTCAGCAGCTGGTGTGCATCCTGTACTCATCTACACTTTGCTCTTCAAAACCCACACAAATCAATTAAAAATATATATAATGTGTATAGCTGGTTTTGAAAACATTTTTAAAAACAGCTTCAGGAAATGCATTGCAATATATGTGGAATAGGTAATAGAAAAAGTTCCACTCTTCAAGAGATGGCAATTATACTCTGCATGCAGAGCTAATTATTGTATTGTACATCCTTCTAGTTTCTAGTTCAAGACAGGAAAATGATATTATAAATAATTTTTCAGAAACAGATTTCTGATTATCAAATTTGTCTTATCTTTATAATATGAAACATTGAAAGTCTAACTTGCTCTGACAAATTATCAGTTCTACCATATTAATGAATAACACTTAAGCTTGTAGGAATTGTAAATTACAGCTGGAAGTTGTGTGTGAAGTTTAGTCTCTGGCAAATTGTCCCTTCAGTGGCAAGCCAAGTGCTCCCCAAGGGCTCTTATGAAGTGTGTTCCAAGGGCATCACATAAAGCAGGGCTGCGTGGCTCTTGCACCCTACTGTCTGCCACAACACCTATTATTATGAACACCTCTAACAGCCTGCAGTTCCAGGTCTCTGTACAAGTTGATGAACCTCCAGGGAGATGCAAGTAGGAGGAGCATTGCTGTACTGCAAGCTGCAGTACACCCTGTGCTACAGGCTCCCAGCTTGGAGAGCAAAGCTTCAAACCTTTCTGGTCAACATCAGCCAGTTCAGATGAATGTGGGAGCCTGAACTGACAGGACAATGGGACAGAGTCTAAATCTAATGGAGAACCCCTCTGGAAGCTCAAATGGCTACTTGGGTAGAATTGTCATGTCCCAGAAAGATTTTTTTGGTTCTTCTGTGTGGGAGACAGAAGTTTATTTGTGGGCTGTCCTTACTACTCATTTCTGAGAGACTCAGGAGATGCCCATGTACTTCTGAAGCCATGTTGTACAGCGTGATCACACACTCACCTACAAATTATTTCTGGTAAAATTTATGTAATGACGACCAAAAGGAAAACTGGTGTTGGAAAATATTAATTGAGTTTCCTCTCAATCACTTTAAGAACAGTATACACAGATATTCAAGCTCTTGGCTGTGTTGTTTTTAAACATTAAAACTTGCTTCTTGAAAAGCCATATGAAAATCCCTCATAGCAGTCTCAGTTTTTGTGTCAATTATCAGCACTACACAGTTTGGTATTCAACTCTGTGGAAGTACTTCAGGTTTCTAGTTCCTAACATTTACTTATAACTGATTAAAAAATTTAGATTCATCTGCCTTTTCCAACATTAAGTTGAAAATAAATATATACATATATCTATGTACTTTACACATATTTTATATGTATAAAATACATATATCTTCTTTTAAATTTGGGTTGAATAAAACTAAGTCAGTTATTATTAAAGTTGGTAAATAAATTTTTTAAAAATCAATTTATTCACAAAAAAGAAGAAATGGTATAGCTCGACCCTTCCAAAATTCTTGTTTACACTGAGATTAAGAGCTTAAAGATTCTGGAAATAAAAGAGATTTAATTAAGCAGTTCATGTATCTTAGTCAAAATACCCTTTTGATTTGCCCAAAAATATTTCTCTGGGAGAAATCACTACTTCCTTATAGAAGCTTAACAACCATCAGTTCCTGTAGCCCAGCTCAGATCTCTAATATCCTTTATGAATTTTTATAAGCAGAAATTTCCTGCTGTTCTACATTATCAATCTGGAGCAAACAATTATTCCCACCAGTATACATTTACATGTGTAAAAATGTATGCACATTAAAACACATGAAGAACAGAATAAGCCACAGAACTACAAAGTGGCAAAAGAATTGTGTAAGGAAGTTTGAATATTTCCTTTTCTTAGGATAAGATGAGCTTTTATTATTCATGACAGAAGTTTTTCGTAACTTTTTTGTACACTTCCTTGTTACACAACAGATTTTTGAGATAACATCAAAATTTAGATAACCATCAAATAACATCAAAATTGAGATAACCATCAAAATTTATTCAATAAAATCCAGAACAATTGGATTGTTAACCAATTTCTTTCTCACACAAGAAAGACTCATCCACAGTCACCTTTGGTGGGAGATTTTACATGCATCAGGTATCCCTGCTTAGTGGGAGGTTGGAGAAGGTGACTTTGGAGAAATCAAGCTTGTCTCTGTGGAATCTCATCCTTGTAGCCTTTTGTCATCATTTCTTAAGCAAATGGCAGTGTCTGGCTGTTTAGCTGTGATTGCCTCACCTCCTGGAGAGGACAGAAGGCTGGTGGCCTGGAGATTTTATGAGATGGGAAATTAGGCAGAGAAGGGCCAAGACTGGTGCAATTCACCCTTATCTGGTCCCTGAGAGGATCAGTCAGAGGCTGGCCATCTCCCGTGTGGCACTGCACCAGCCCAAGCAGCCCATGCTGCTCTTTAGCCAGCCAAACAGGTGTAGGGGATGCAGCAAGAATTTGGGAATAGTGTGAGGATGTTATGGGTTTTGGTGTACACAGCAGGCTTTATTATTTCTGCAGCTGAAGGAATAACCTGCTCAGCTACAGGAGCTGAGATCAAGTGGCCATGGAATCTTTCAAACCACAAAGGGAGAATTTTGAACCCTCCTGGCTATGCAGAGGTTTCAGTCCACTGCTCCAGCTTCTCGGCAGCGAGAGCCACAAGTTAGTCTGCATCTTGGCATGGGGCCACATTTCTGCTGAAGCCATACGACTGTGCAAAAAAGGAATGCAAGATTTATGGGGCCAGCGAGGGAGACTAAGCAAGTAGAAGTCTGAGTCTGCAGCCCAGAGATGAGGACGCTTTCCTGACAATTGCATCTTTCCCACACTGAGACCACAAAGTCTAAATAACATAATAAGTCTAAATAATGTGAACAGTGATGGTAATAAACAATTTTTACAATTTTGTGGTTTGATTTTTTTTGGCGTGTTTAGGGTATTTTGGGAGATTTTTCCTCCACCTATCCATTTGACAAGCAGCAGGGTTATTCCTCTGAATAAACCTTTGCTTTCCCAGCTGGAAAGCATGGGCCAAAAGGCAGAGAGACATCTGAAGGCTGTAGCTCAGATACATGTGTTATTACATTGCAACACTTACAATTATTATCACAGGGGCCATAAAACGGGGCTGGTTTCAAGAGTCTCTCAGTTTCCGCAAGCAGCTGCTGCCAGCTGAGGAATTTGGACTGAGCTCCGTGTAATTCCCAGCCACGATCATCAGTGGCTCACTCCCAATGGAGGCAGCCTCTCCAGCAGCTGCCTGGGCTGCCTCTGCACACTGCTGTGTGCTCTCCTTGCTCCAAGCCCAGCTCTGCTGCATCCCACTGATGGCAGCAGTTCTCCCAGGGGTGAATGACCTTAGCAATGCCCTGAGTGGACTCTGGGGCAAATGAGGCAAAAGGCAAGTTGACAGGGTCAGGATACTTAGTCACGGAAAAATAACTGGATCCAAGGACTGCTTTCTGGAAGGATGGCAAGGAACTGCTTTGAATGCTTTGACTTAGAAAAGTTCACTGATACTTTCCCAGGCTACAGTATTTAATGGAAATTTGTTCTCTATTGTGTGGGATTTGCAAATAGGAGTAATTTCATTATTTGCATCCATGAAATAAGAAACAATTGTCTTTTTCTACAGGCAAGTATCCATGGCCTCCTTCTCTCTCCCACTTTCAAACTAAAAGTTTCTTCTCTACTTGCTATTAAATCAGCAGTAATATTTTTTTTCTAACAGATATAAAAACCACCATGGAATGCATAAGATTCCTAAAATACATATTCTTGAAGATGATTCACAACCATCTTTTAGATATTTTTCCTGTTCGGCAGTCTGAAAGTCTCATAAGATCCATTTTAGGCTTATTTTTATCACAGATTATTGTTTTTGTATATGTCTGACTCTTCCCATAGGAAAGAACAAGAAAACAAACTCCATTCCCTGCTGAGATGGCCCCTCACAAGGGTAGACCTATTGACCTATTGCTACACAGTGGTTTTCCCCCCAAACATTTATAACACTGCTCCTAGAATGGAGTGAGGAACACAGAAAAATGGAATCCAATTCACACACTGCAATCAAACACATAGTTCTCCACTGTGATAGTGTTAATAAGTATAAAAGCCCTAGCAAAAGTATAAAAGTGAATGCATGGCTTTATCTGCTCTTTTCTACCTCCACCCACTCTGAGTAGTGAACACATATTTCAAAGCATAATGAAAATTGCAAGCCACAGCTGTTATGAATTATTTTTCAGTGCGAGTCACATTTTTGGTACAGATAGAGTTATTCTCCTGGCTCCAAAAGTTAATACCTAAGAGCAATGATATATTTTTGAAGCTAAAATTCATGCAACTTCTACTTCTGACTTTTAATTACAATGATCTCAAATGTATATGCCTTCTGAAGAACACTAGCATTTTAGATAGGCAGAAAAATATTCTGATGTAATCTTTAGACTTCAGGGATTAAGACATTAAGTGAAATAAAAAATCAAGTATTGTGAGTTTTCTAGTTAACTCCTAGAATCATCAGCTTTACATTTCCCACTGGCATGGTTGCAGACATAAAACATCCCATCAGAGATCAGCAGCTGACCCGTGTGATCCACGCAATCTGCCAGCACCATGTGTATAATGGCTTCACTCAAAGTGGATGCAATGCAGATGTGCTATCTATGAGTGCTCATGCTGTAAGGTGAAACATTTATTCCTTCAGCAGACATGAGAGCATTTCAGTGACTCAGAAAAATGAGCATTATCTAGCAAATTATGTTTTGAATGAGCCTTTGGAGTAATGTAATTTGATGTTTACCTCTGCTGCAGTTTAAGTTAGCAACAGGCAACAGATGACAAGTTGAGGATAGCTCCCTCAATTTTTACTTTGGGATTTACCAGAAATGGCTCTAACATAATGTCATAAAGAATCATTTGGGGGAGGTCTTCTCTGGTTTCAAGTAAACTTACCCCTTCCTGTTCTGACCACATGGTCATTACACAGCCCTAGTTTATAACCTGAGGGCAGAGATATGTTCCTGGTTATTTCAGGTACTTCTAAACATAACACAGCCATTTCTCATAAATGTTGTAGAATTGTTGTCAAGCTACTCTCACACAAACATAAAATGGAAGAAGCTGCTGTGGTCATGTCTGGACACAGTGAATAACAAACAAATTTTGGAAGAGAATTTCCTGACTGCATCAGGAAATCTACAGACCTGCAAGTTCCTTCTTTGTACTAAATGATGTTATATACACCCTTGTAACTCTTAGACATATTTGCTTTGTAACTTTTATTTTGTCAGACATTTAGTGATAGAGCTTCCCCAGGTCTTCTGTAACTCTAACAGTCATCTCCAGCCCAGAAGAAGTAAACTCCCTGCCACAGAGTGAAAGAATAAAGAAAAGAAAGTAAACTTTATCTCCTAATCCTGAAAACATTAAGATTTTAATTCAATTCTTTGCCTTTGCTCCTATATCTCTTAGGTAGATATACACAGGAATGGGTTTGATTATTGCACCACTATGGACACCTTTCTTCCATGTCACCCTAAAACATGAATTCATTAAGAAACTCTTTAGTTTCTGAGGTCTACTCTGGAGCACTAGAAGGGAAAACATGTACTTTAGCACAGAAACTGAAATCATTCCAGGCTTTCACATTTTAGGTGGTAGAGGAGGTTCAAGCAGAAACTGGTTCTGGGCTGCCTTATTGCACATTTCTGTTGGGCTAATGTTGTATTACAGGACCAGACTGTAGTCCCATTTACACATGTACGTGTTTTAAAAGCTGTGACATTCCTATAATAATTTGTCCACTTGGGTTTTTTTGCCATTAAGTCTTTAAAGTTGCCATCAGGTGCGCAGAAGTGGTTTCTTACTTTCACTGGTATTTCTAAAATATAATTATTACATTCTGTTTCTTACTAAAATTAAAGTAAGTAATTTAAAGTAAGTAATTAAAGTAAGTAATCTGTAAGCATCCTCTCCTTAACAGATTTTTGTATAAACTAAAAACACTCCAAGTAGGTCCCAGGTAGCAAACACAAAGATGGTATAGGATGCTCTCCTGGATGCCCCCTCATATGAATATGCATGCAAAGAGAACATAAATTCTTTAAATACTGCTTTTTTCCTTTTTCAATTCCTGTTGACTGCATGTGAGGTTTGCAGTAGTGTTTCCTATATAGCAAATGCAACCTTACTAAAATCATGGTCATTTATAGAGAGGTGTTTGAATCTTTTTTATTTTTTCCTCCCAAAAAACCCATGCAGGCATGGTCCTTGGTCTTGAGATCCCTGTGTTTCGATGTTTATTATTTCCACCTCTGTCTTTGCAGAGAAGCCCAATAGCAAGTTCTACTCTTTCATTCAGCCTGGAGAAGAGGAGACTGAGGGGAGCCCTCACTGCAATTTACAACTTCCTCATGATGGGAAGAGGAGGGGCAGGCACTGATCTCTTTTCTGTGGTGATCAGTGACAGGACCCGAGGGAATGGCCTGAAGTTGAGTTAGGGGAAGTTTAGACTGGATATTAAAAAAAGGTTCTTCACACAGAAGGTGTTTGTGCAGGAGTCACAGCACCAAGCCTGACAGAGCTCAAGAATAACTTGGCAACACTCTCAGGCACACGGTGTGAATCTTGGGGCTGTTCTGTGTAGGGCCAGGAGCTGTACTTTGATGAGTCCCTTCCAACTCAGAATATTCTGTGATTCTGTGAGTATCTATCTACTTTACTTTCATAGTGTAAACAACAACAGTGCTCTGTGTGAACATATTAAATACAATACAACCAAAGAGACATGTAATTCCAGCAGTTGTCCATATGTTTTTTTGTCAGGGCAGACATAGAAAACAGGATAAATAATTTTTTTTAAATGGCAATATGTTGTGAAGAATAACATTTTTTATTTGAACTTTAGGAAAAGACTAAAATATATGCAGAAAAATACTTAATTTTTCTGTAACTTGATTATCTTCTTTTGGACCACTTCCTTTTAATCAAAGATTTAGGGCATGTGTAAAGCAAAATATAGACCACTGAGTTGAAATTTTTTAAGGCTGGGACACTCCAGTCTGAGTTTGAAACATGTGTTTTGAAAATCTGCTTAAAACTAGATTTACGAAATACCGTGGTGACTGGACTGTGTGAACAGAGTTTTTCTGGAGGGCTGGGTGCTGATACCAGAAGTTTCCTGCTGTTATCATTGGTGACTTCACACAGGACCTGATTTCCTAGATCTCTTCCCTGTTGCTGTGGGTTCTCAGGGAATACTGGGAAGGAGCTTTTGGACTCTACATCTTCTTTGGCTGGGAACCTCCCACAATTAAATACCAGAGGCTCTTTGTTGTGAAAACAACAGAGAAGTATTTTTAAAATAGCTATATCTCTTACCAAATAACACTCCCTACAGAGGTGTTAAGAACATAACACACATACCAGTCACACCTGTTACTCCATAACACTAGGTCATGTAAGGAATGATTATTTAGCATGTTTTAAACATTGTAATCACCTATAATCACTTATAATTTACTCACATTTTACCAGCTATCTATTAGCTATTTATTAGTGCATTGGGAGATTTTAGAAATTAATTGTGACAGTGCAAGCCAGAAAACAGTCACTTCTTGTATCACTTAGACTTGACAGTCTGCATTTCCATTCCTGCCACCAGGCTTTCATAAATGGCATTTCCAAGTCTAAAGCAAGCAAACAAATCTAAAAACTTAGACAAAAAATAAAACATACAAAGCTGGTTGCTGTTACATTGGAATAAGCAGTAAATAAGGAAGGGATGTACTTAGAGTGGCTTGATTTTCATCTAGGATCATGTTTATCAGCTGAAATTGGAACATCAGTAATTCAGGTGGTGATGCAAGAAGTCTTTTACTGTCATACTGGCAAAAGATAATGGCTTCTGTTAATATAAAGTAGTCTACATCCAGGCCAATATTTTTTTTCTTGACAATTTTTCAAGAGTGTTTTCTAATTATTGGGTTCTTAATTTAATAATTTTTCAGAATGTACTGAGCCCAGGGCTCTAATTCATGTTTTTTTAACTTCCAGGGAGTCCTCAAAATTGTATCGAATCAGAGAATATACAAAAAAATCAATAATCCATGCCAAATTTATCACAAAACAAAGATGGCAACATGGGTTTATTTTTCCTTGCCTTAATTTAAAAAAAAAGCATGAGTTCATTAATCTGAAAGTAAGTTGTATAACCTCCAGTGGTCATTGCCCTGTCTTGGCAGTTTTGTTCTCCAGGAGGGATGTTTCCATCACTGACATCCACCTCAGACAGGATGAACCCCTGCATGGGCAGCCTAACTCACCCTATGTCAATGAAAGGAAAGTAGACAACTCTTAGATCCTTAACATCCTGTGATAATTGGTATAGATCCTCCAGTCTAACCTCCAACACATTAAGAGTATTCCAATTCACCCAGTCAGCATGTGGAATGCCCAATGGCTTGTGCTTGCTGGCAGCCTAAGTTATGTTGGGCTAAAGAATGTCAGATTTAAGGCCAGGTCTACATCTAGATGTAGATGCTATTCTCAGTATAAGTTACAGAATACTTTCCCAGATTTCATGGCTCCTTTTTTAATAATAATAATTTGGTAAATGATACAGTTCTATGAAGCCAGGGGATTTCATGAGAGTATCAGCTTTTATTAAACATAAAAGGAGCAAGACTTTAATTCTTATTGTAAGAAGAAAGATAAAACACATAAAAAATAAAATTACTTGTCCTAAAAGCTCATCAGTGACAATGTAAATTCACAAAAACTTTTTTACTTAAAAATTGTAATTGTTAATGCCTGGCCACTTAAGGATACATGCTTTCTTTTATTGCATGTTTAGTAACCTATAGGATTTTGAGCTGAACATTTAGCTTTAAAGATTGTTTCAAAACAAGGTGTATTGAAAAGGAGATAATTTCCTTTTTAGTGAGAAATTAGGTTCACACATGGAGTCAAAATCAGAAAATGGGTGTTCAGATATTTCTGGAAGATTTCATACATGGAGATAAATTATCTTTTGCCAACGAATAAATTGCCACATTACCATGGTTCAAGTGTTGAAGAGCCATCATTTGATATATGGAGACACTCTCTTTGTTCAGATAAACTGTCTCCTGTTACCAGATCACACTGATAATATTTTATATATCTGTGAGCCTTTCATCTCCTGATCTCAAAGTGCTTTTCAAACACACCCTCCAGCATCCATGCTGAGCTCTAATGTACTCTTCTTTATATAAGCTGGAGAAACCCTGCATTTCTGAGCTGTGGGCAAAATTTGAATTTTAGCTGTAATAGTGCTTGAACTTTGTTTGCTGACATGTCTCTCTCACACACCTTTAGGAAATCACAAAAGCTCACTGGATACTCCCAGTGACACAGATGGAGAGACCTCACTATGTCCTGTAACTCTCCAAGGAGGGCAAGCTCATTGCATCCTGTATAGAGACCCTGCTCATTTCGAAGGGGCTGCCAGACTAATCTGCAGGTGAAAGGAAGCTCTGACCACCAGCTCTGAGTGTGCTTATGAAGCATTCTGCATCTGCTCAGGGATGAGTAATCACACATGCATCCTCCTGCCTACCAGGGCCCTCTGGGATGAACTTTACTTGAGACTCCCTTTGGGAGGACGAGACTTTAAATGGAACTGTTCATCCTTGCTAGGGTTTCTGAGAGGCGTGTTTGCCTGCCCAGCTGACTGCACATCTTCCCTGTACATATTACTTCAGGACAGGAAACGTGGCCTCTGAGCAGCTACATCAGTTACTCCCCACCTGTACTGTGCTCTAATAAGGAAGATGTCAGCAATGCCTCATACTGAAGCATGACCAAAAAATGAACCTGTAGCTCTCTTTTAACAACAGGAGGTAGATTAATAAAAGGAAGAACTTTCATAAAGATAGCACAGTGGCCTTCCTTGATAAGATCCTTGAGCCTATTTGCAATGGTAATACTTCTCATGAAATACAGGCACATGGGGTTCTGCATTTGATCCATCAGTAACCAAAACTTAGAGAGAATACTTTTACAGGATGTGAGAAGGCAGCATTATCCTTCTTGTCAACTCAGCTCTTGGCTGGGAGGCAAAATAAATTAATTTGTAGGTGTGTGTTTAGGAAGATGTGACTGAAGTTTAAGACTATAGGAATGCAAAAATTCAGCTGACAAGAGTGTAATTGGACCACTGGGCATTTTTTTTCACTGTTTTTATTGAACTTGGATTTAATTTTTTTGTTATTCCCATCCAGTGCTCATGAGAAAAGGAGCAAATCTGATCTCTGGACTCTGGATTCAACAGTTCTCCTGTGGTTTATTCACATAACCCTCTGTCAGATGGTTGTTTTGTTCCTTATAAAGTAATAATCTACAAATACCAAATGCCCATTTAGGCACAAAAGAAACAGGCTGAGGGAGAGGAGGCGTCTCCATACGTTGCCTGTGTTAGGGTCCTCCAGCTGTCTTGCTCTGGTATGTCCCCTGCACCCATGGGCTCATGGCTGTAAATACTCCTTCCATGCCAGAGAGTGAGTAGGGGAAATGATCCTGATTCAAGTTTCATTTATTTAGGAAGATCTTAATATGTCCTTGTGAGGACCCTTGTTATTGCCTGAAATTTTTCTTCAACTAGTACCCACGGGACTAGATGACTAAATTTGATAATTTTGGAGGACGGATGTAGATAATTTGGTTGGGTTGGAAAAGCCCAGAGCTGAAGGGAGAGTCAGGCCAGGAGCACAGGTTAATAGGGAGGCAGAACTGCCACTGCTAGTTTCATTCCTTCCATGTGCAAATTGCACTCCTGATCCCTGAAACACGAGCGTCCTTCGTCCCACTGTTCAGGAGCGCGCAAGGTCACCTCCACAGTTTGCAGCAAAAGGCTAACTGCCTTTTCCCAAGTCAGTAGGTAAATATGACTTTGCCTGGGTCTGTCACACAGAAGTGAATGCAGAAGAGTAGAGGGCAGGTTTGCCTGTGAGCAGGTGACACACAGCTCTCCTGTCCCTGTTTGCAGGCAGCCAGCAGAGCTGTGTCTTCATGAGCCTCCCAACAGCCCTGTGTCGCATCAGGAGCTGTCACATGTGACAAAGATGGGTGAAACAATGCCAAGGCTGGCACTGCTTGATAAATACTTCCTTGAGCTTCCTTGAGCAGGGAAATATTATTTATTTATTTTTCAGGGCTGCATATTTTGAGTCCAGGGAGATCTCTTTTCCTGTGTTCCCAAGGGCTGGATGCCATCAGCCCAGCCGATCCAAAAGCACAGTGTTTTCATTGCATGAGATGCAGCATGCAAGTTTAAAGAAAGCTCAAAATATTTCTCTTTCTTTACACCCCACTTGAAATTATCTGGGAAACACTGACCTGGGGCCTTTATTGCTGGATTTCTGAGTCTCCTTGTCAGTATGGGACTCTAGTAACCCAGAAGTATCTAATGCAATGGACTGTAAAACACAGGTTGGGAAGTGCATGAGCACAGGAGCAAGTACAGGAGCAAAGGGTCCCTGTGTCAATGTCTCTACTTTTTTACCAAGTGAAAGCTCATTACATTCTGCAGAATTGAAGCAGACTGAGAACAAGTTCTCAAAATAACTTAAATTCCATCAGCATTACTAAGTGTACAACAACAAAACCTAAGACTTTCATGGCATGTGGGGCAAACATCCTCCCCACTCCCCACTCCATGTTTGCTCTCTCTGGCACCTAAATGGTAAAAAAAAACCCCAAACATCTTTCAAGAGGGACGGTACTGTGGAAGCTTTCTGAATATATGGGTAGGTTAGCCCACTCTGTTTTGTGTAGTTTGGCTTGCATTGTTCACTGGGTCTTTGCCAAACATATCTGTTGCGTAATTACGTGGCTCACTTTAATAAATTCACAGAAGTTTCTAGGGGTGTAACTAAAGTTTCCCCTCCTTTCTGTAATTATACAATCCCACCACAATGAGACACAGGTCTTAACTGGTGGATTTGTGCCATGATTTTCAGTAATTATAAAAGCCAATGTTATAACAGGAAAATAGAAACACCCAGCTATACGTTTAAAGAGCTAGGAGGACTAAAAGAAAAAAAATCTCTATAAAATCATGGGAAGTTATTTGTCTGTTTTCTTGTGAGCAAAACCAACTCTAATTGATTTTCTGCACTGTACACTGAGACTGAATTATACTGGTTTAATCTATACTGGTTTAATCTAATTCTCACTGAAGTCAACTTCATTACTTGAGACTTCTGCATGGAAAAGCCAAATACAGTGATGGCAGACATGGCTTCATATCCTGCTACTCTGTCTGTGCACACAAGCCCTTCCCTTACATAAGGGAGTAAGGAAAGTTTGTGAGGAATGTTCTCATGGTTTCAGCTTATATAGTGTCTAAGAAAGATATTTAATAAGGAATTATATGCCGTGTTCATTACTTTGGTGTGTTTCCAAGCTCTTTACTCCAAAGAGCTGGTTCCAGGATATATGATTCAGTTGGTTATTTCATGCTCATGTATTCCTATGGAAATGGGATGACTTCTGCGTTGAGGTACTAGACAGTACAATTAAAGGTGTTAGACCTTGGACCACACAATTTAGAACCTTTTAAAAGGTTTCCATCCCCACATCTGCCCTCACTGCATTTATTTAATATTAATCTGAAAGAATATTTTGAAAAGTTATTTTCTCTGCGAGAGAAATCTGCGGCATTTCAAAGAACAAATGCAATGCACACATTCAAAACACACATTGAAAAAAATCAAATATTCTTCATGGTCACAACAATGCTCATCTTGCCAGGGCTTTGTGGCCTACTTTGGATAGTAAACTCTGGTTAACCTCAGCTGTAGCATATTTCTTTGAAAAAAGCCAGTTAGGGAGCGGCAGCCTCGCCGTCCCAGCTGCTAGCCCGTGACCAGAATGTGAGTACAGCGCCTGTGAAGGCGCTCCTGGGCTTACCTAGGTCAGAGCACTGCACCACGCGAAGATGGCACTGGCAGCGGAAGGGGCACACGGGCCCGAAGCCGGAAATGACGGGATCATCCGTGGGCGCCATGTCGGCTGACCCCTCATCCTCCAGCATAAAGTCAAAGAGGCCCTGCTGGTGGAAGGGCTTGGCCAAGCATGCCGGCAGCAGGAGCACGAAGAGCAGAGCCAGCCTCTTCATGGCTTAGTTCATCGACTCCCAGCAGAACCTAGGATTCAAAGCAGCGGATTAACAACAAAAGCAGCAGTTTCCCACAGCTGCACAGTTCCTCCTGAAGGAGGTCCAGCACATCCACCAATTGCATAACTGTTCCTTTCAATAAAAGAAAAGTGAATTGTAAAAATAGGACAGTTATGTGATAGGAGTTTGATAACTGCTTGTCCATAGGCTTTTTTTCTTTTTTTTTTTAAGAACAGTTTGAAGGCAACGGTAAATACATCTGTTTGCATATTTAGAGCCATATTTTTTAGGAACAGACAGCACTGTCAACTTTGAGAGTTGAGTCAAAGCAAACTCAAAGAGTCAAAGCAATAAGCCACATTTTCCATGTGCCTGTTTTCTGCCAATGTAACAGTCTATTTGATTTCATTAGCATTTATTTCATAGCAATGGGTTTGACCCTGGGGACAAACCTGAGGTTCCCAAACTCACTGTAATTCAGTATTTCATGTCTTGAGAAATATTTCTAAGTGTCGGCTTGCTGTGTGTTTTAAATTATAGCCTAGTAAAACTGACTGAGAAAGAGCAGGATTTAGTGACAGGGTGGAAAGTGAGGGGAAGATCTTTAGTTGTTTAAATGCACTATACTTCTTTTCTAGTTCAGACAGCACAATAAAATGGAATACAATGTTGTATTATATTGAATGTTCTTGGCTTTCTTTTAAATTTTGACATCCACCCTGAGAATCCTCTACTTTGCACTGCATAATCATTTGAATTGATGCTTGCAGTGTTGTGTGCACACTTTCTAAGAGGACTTCAGCGCTTCATTCTGCAGACTTTCATACAAGTAAGTATTGCCATAGATATTAACAAGAAAATCTGCTTAAATACATGTTCTCAGGACTTAGGCCTAGATGCATTTCAACACATCTAGCTTGTGCTACCTGTCTTGTTGTCCATTAAGGAGAAATTGCACAACTGTTTGCAGGTTTTGTATCAAGGCTGTAAAGACCTGTTAATTTTCTGAATATTATTTTTTTTTAGTGTATATTTTATATATTGAAGTCCATCCTTTACTAATTTTAATTGATTTTTAAAAACCCACCCAGAAAAACCAGCAAAAACCAAAAAAACAACAACAACAAAACAAAATAAAACAAAAAAAACCAAAACAAAACAAAAACAAAACAAAACAAAAAAAAAACCAAACAAAAACCAAAAAACCTAAAACCACCTAAACGAAATCTGCCTTCAAATTGCCAAGAGACACAAAGGCAAACTTGTCATTTACATAGAAGCTTTTTCTTAAAATGGATGGCATAGTCCTAAATACAGATGATGTTTTTTGTAATGAAAGCAAAAATGTCCACTTGCTTCTTCAGGTTGATATCTTAGAAACACCTTGCCAGGGTGCTAGCTGCAATTATTTCTTTTTCTAGAAGAAGTTATCTAACAGCTAGGGGTGTGGGGGAGCATTTTTCAGCTCCATATTTATTGTTGGATAAAAGAAGTGGGAGAGGCAGAAGAGGAGAACTGCCTCCCTCTCTACTTTGACATATGGAACCTACCAGGTGGATGAGAAGAATGAACAGATGATATTAGGGTGAGAGTAGTTTACTGAAGCCTGCCTTTCTAACATACTACAACCAGGTACTCTAAAAGGAATGACTAGTGTTAAGAAAAAAGCTAAATATATAAAAAAGACATGAGACTGGATTTAGATACAATGTGTATTGTGCCTGAGTTAATTTTCCTTTATGAATTTCTTCCTACAGGTGCCAATTACACAGTTCTTCAGAAACCTTTAGGTCTGTTTCTTGAGAAGATGATTAGGTTGCCTAATAAAATATGCTGGTGTCTTAAAATCATAGCCTGTATTCCTGTGATCTACCTGACAGGAAGACATGTATCTAACATCTTCAGACATCCCAAAGACTTCAAAATGAAATCATGAAGTAAAACACTGTTTATGTTGTCTCTTTCAGGGACATATTTGTTGTCTTAGTTGGACATGAAAGTACTTCTGTTCCTGGAACAGGCAGCTTACTCACTGCATGTACTGAGGGGATCACAGACCCCAACATCAGCTAGAGAGTTTTTAGTGTGACCTGTCAGCCAGTGCTGTGCAAACTCATGACACGTAGCAGGGGCAGGCTGTGTCCCCATGTGGATCATCCTCCTGTGCTTCCTCCTGCCCTGGCTCCCCACTGACCCTGGGGCTGTGTCCCTTTCCCTGCAACCCCCCTGCCAGTGCAGGCAGGGTGCACAGGGACATGTCAGGATGTCACAGCAAAGTGCTGTTAAAGCATGGCAGTGAGCTGTTACCAGGGTTTCATCTAAAACATGATTTTTGAAAGAGTAATCATCATGTGCAAGTTATTGTAAAATAACAATGCAATTTATTAATAATCTCAGATGAGAAGAAAAATTTGCTAAACCAACACCATTAATCACAATAAGCTGCCTTGTGAAAATGACTAATAAAATATTACCCCAGTACAAATTAATTTTCAGAATATGTATTAACAACAATAAACATTAGGAATGCTGCACACTAATCCTTGAATGGCAGTGGCAGTCAGGACCTTTAAAGACCTTCCTCAACCTTTTTTTTTTTTTTTTTTTTTTTTTTTTTATTA
>VZRH01002546.1:1018370-1045505 GCA_013397555.1 Urocynchramus pylzowi
TTTTTTTTTTTTTTTTTATGTATTAATACATTTTTAAAACATTTTTAAATATTTAAAACTTCTTCATTCCCTCTCAGGGTCACTGCTGAAGTACCACCCATCCCAAGAATGCACAATCAGGATCTTATCCTGCAGTTTAATTACTACCATTCAGAAAAGCCAAAAAAAAAAAAAAAAGCAAAGGCACTTTGGAAGTGTCTTCACACTTTCCTTCTTATTCACATTAATATTGAATTGATGACTTCATTTATCTTAGTTAAATCTTGTACCAGGCCTTTCCTTTGGTCCCAGTTTTGTAAAAACTTTAATGAAATCAAAAAGAACTGACTATAAAGGAAAACTGTAGGACAACAAAGGATATCAAGTATACAATTTGAGGATACAGCAGAGAAAACAGCAGACACAAGATATATATTAATCAGGATATAGGAACAGATATCTTCAGGCATATATGCATTCATTCTGCAGGCACATGCATCTGTTCCTATTGTTTGCATGTGTAATTGAACATAAACAAAAGAAAAGATATACACAAAACTGTGCTACCAAGAAATGTTTACACTTCACTCACAAAAAAAAAAGTAGAGAGGACAAAAAAAATCTGAGTTCTGTGACACAATATTTATGTCTGCAGGACATTACTGTTTAAAAATCCTTTGATTATGTGTTTATAATGAAGAAGAGTTTTCCACAAGCAGAGGAAACTATACCATAGGCTTGGCCACATTTTGCTTTAAAATACCACTGAAAATATGCTTCATCAGTTCACGTCACCACCACTGTACTGGTGGTCTTCTTGTCAGTTTACCTTAATATTAAGGTTAAATTATTAGTTTACCAACTGTCAGAAATCTCTCAAAATTCCACAAAGACAAGCTAAACAATATT
The DNA here is from genome assembly GCA_013397555.1 of Urocynchramus pylzowi. NCBI lineage: Eukaryota > Metazoa > Chordata > Aves > Passeriformes > Fringillidae > Urocynchramus > Urocynchramus pylzowi. The sequence continues at coordinate 1,019,259 of VZRH01002546.1, forward strand.
TTCCAGTTTCAAAAAATTCCCCTCCACTTTATGTTTTGCTCATTTTGTGCAGTAAAGTCTATATATGCAAACATAGGAGTTGGAAGTTTTAGAGAATAAAACTCTATCAACAGGAGTTTCAACTGCATGAATTTTCTTTTTCTACTATTTCATTCACAAGAACCTTCTCTAATCATGATTCCCTTGTTTGTACCCTCTAACATAGCACTTTCTAACATTACAAAGGCATACACGGAGCCCGTTGAACTTACTACTACGCTTTTTTTCCTCTGAAATTGAAATTATATTTATCAGTGTCTGAAATATATACGAAGAAACACATGAGAAAGAAATCACAGAGTGCAGTTTCAAGCAGAAATGTAAGCATACACACAAATTTTTTACAGTCTCTATATCACCGATTCTAAACACTGGACTGCAGAGAATATGCTGCTGTAAAAGTTTACAGCAAAGAGAGAGAAAGGACTATAGCAGTGCTTATACAAATCAAAACAAGAGACAGAACAGTCAAATAAACAGTAGGAAATCTGCACAGTCTTTGAGAATGTATTCTCATGTTTCCAAGAAACAAAAGTGCTGAACAGAAAACTTAACATTACTAAACATTTAGAAGGAGTTTTAACTTGCTTCTCTTAAAATTCAAATAGTTCTTGCCATAGACTTGCCCGAAGTTTTATTAGTGCAGCATAGTTCAGGAGAATTACTAAAAACCGTACCTTTTAATCCAGGGATTTGCAACAGGAGCTCTCAAAGCTGAGATGTAATTAAACTAAATATTCAACCCAGGCAGAAGGCTTTGCAGGTGTGGAAAGGAGGAGGGGGTAAATTCAGCTCAGTGACTGTCACTTGGTGGAAAACCCTCCTGCTTCTATTCCATAGCACAGTTAAAAAATGTTTCTCTCAATGAACACAATCCAGGCTGACACCCACATTAGATCATATGGTAATGATATGTCTCCTGTATTGCAGCCAGAAACTTTATCAGCTCTTTTGCTTTCTTTTCCTCCTTTTTCCTTTTCATTTGCTTTATTTCTCTTTCATCTGTTTACAATCCCAAACTACTTGTACATTATAAGACAGATTCTTAGCTGGAATTCATCCTACTTACTTTATGTCCCTACAACATATATTTAGGAAAGTTTTCTTGGTTTTAACTAGTGGGGGTTTTATGACTCATTAATGAAAAAAATGTTTAGCTCTCCCTCTTGTTTATAGTATTTGGAAATCAAGGAAATTATATAAAATTAGTCTTTGAGTTAGGCAAACTGGAGATTAATATCAGAAGAAAAGAGTTAGCTGAGTTAGCTTTTAGTAAAACTATTTAAACAGATAGCAACCTGCCTTTACTTATGCTATAGTCATTGTCAAACTAAGTTGTATATAGTTTAATATATTATTATCTTGTCTAATGATAGAGTTTGTATGTATTTTTTCAAACGACAGCATGGTTTTGATATATATGAAAATCATGTTTTCATTAGTAAAATGATTCTAACATTTGTGGTTAGAGCTGCTTTATATAAACTTTGCTTTTTTTTTTTTTTTTTTCCTTTTTTTTTTTTCCTTCACTGCCTTCTCACCAGGACAGCAAAACAGAGGGGAAATTAGCTTTAACTGTTTGGGTTTTGTGTTGGTGGGTTTTTTGTATTTCTAAATTTTTTTAGTGACTTCTTTTTTTTTTTTTTTTTATTTTGGTTAGTTAGAGGTTTTTTTAAGAGACAGAGGAGATTTTTTTTTAAAACATGGGAGGAAAAATGCATCTAGCTTATTGTTTAGATTTATATTTTATTTTAGTAATTTCTGGTTTCATACAAATGTCACTGGAAGCCAAAATGCAATTTCTTTATTCCTACACAAGTTTGAAAGTCTAGTGAACTGAAATTAGAGAAAATACAACAATTGCTATTTATTTAGTAATCCAAACACATTGTGAACATGTGTAGCTTCACTGTGCTGTTAGCTGTCCTATCTAAATACTGAAGGCTTGTGTCTCTGTGTTTTGACTTGCATCCTTTTTATTTCTGCCTCTAGGCAAAGACCAGGTGCAAATCTGAAATTAAAGCCTGTAAAATGATGCTTAAAAGAAGCCAGAATTCTTTAGAAACATAATAGACTCTTGAAATTTTAGCTGTCCTCCTCATTTAAATTCAAGAAGAGCCCTTATAATAGATCTTAAAATTGTTCTCCTTTGGTGGAGGAAAGCATGGTGGAATAATTGTCTGTTAGTTTTGGTCTCTGTAGAACAAAGGTGTAATCAGACATCTTACATTACAGATTCCTTATATAGTTCACTCTAAAACTTAAGGATCAGTTATGTACCCCTAGTCTTTAAGCTAACTTCTTTTCCCTGCCTCTCCACTGGATACAAGGCTGCTAATGGTTTTTGTTGTGACATTTTCCTATATATGATTAGTGGTGTTCCAAGCTTTCATGCTTACAACAAAGCCTTATCTTTGTCCAGAAGTGTTGCCATGAGGCTTGCTGAAATCTTGGCTGCATCTTAGTAATGTCAGTTATTTGAACCTTGGTCACCAGCTGCATCTGGTGTTTAAAAACATTTCAAAGCAAGATTTTGATGAGGAACAGGTCAGGGTAAACTTGTTGTCAGTTTGCTTCACAAAACCCATTCATATCCTTTCGCAGCAAAGCCTTAATACATTTGTTCTGATATCTGTTATGGGGTTGAAAGGTGTTGTAATTTAATGCCTCAGTAATTTCTTTGGAGGCAGAGGGGGGGTGAACAGCCATCTCTCCTTCTCCCTATCTTTGGCATTAGGGAGATTCAAACCAAAATATGAAGATGTAGGTGGGAACAGGTAGGGCACAGGGTGCCTGCTGGATGGACTGGGGGCTCTGTTTTCTTTCATGAAGTCCATTCCAAGAAGCTCAGAGGGGAAAAGATGTTACAAGCCTAAAGGAAAGATGAAAACATTTATGCTACCTGTTGATACCCAGAAGTAGAAGAGTTGTGTGTTAAGTGTCCAGCCCTTCCTGAAATGGAAAGTGGAGTTAGGTGGAACAGAGCAACTGAATAGGAGAGGGCTTATGACATTGAATACTGATGTAATACCCTATTAATTGTTTTGAATCAAGGAATCACAGAATCTTTTAAGTTGGAGAAAACCTCCAAGGTCATTGAGACTAAACTGTGACTGATCACCACCTTGTTAATTAGACCATGGCCCTAAGTGACAAGTCCAGTTCTTTCCTGAACACCTCCAGGGATAGTGACTCCATCACCTCACCGGGCAGCCCATTCTGCTGCTTAGCCACCCTTTCCATGAATAAATTCCTCCTGATGTCCAGCCTGAACATCCCCTGATGCAGCTTGAGGCTATTTCCTATATCCCACTGCAGGTTGCCCAGGAGAAGAGACCAACCCCCAGCTGGCTACACCCTCCTTTCAGTTTGTTGTAGAGAGTGATAAGGTCACCCCTGAGCCTCCTTTTCTCCAGGTTAAGCAACTCCAGCTCCCTCAGCTGCTCCTCTTAGGACTTGCTCTCTAGACCCCTCACCAGCTTTGAGGGGTCCTTTGTTGCCCTTCTCTGCACACACAATATTTTCGTGCTTTCACAGGAATGTGGATCCTTTCTGATACAAGTATTCCTTTAATCTCACTCTTTGCCCCCTGCTGTGTCACACAGAAGATAAACAACCATAAAAAAAAAACTAACAAGCAAAGAACAATATGAAATGATTATGTAATTTTATGGCCCTTGACCATACACAGGGCCTAGTGTCAATCAGCTATCCTTCTCAGTCTGACCTACTTTGACTACTGCTTGGTCAATATAAAAAAATCATCATTAGAACAGTCTTGGTTTCTGTGTGATTTTATTATTCCAATTTAACAAACTTTTAGGGCTACATGCTGCTCCAAATACTGATTCCCAGAAAGTTACAGGCAACTGCATGTTAATGTTATTTATATAACAATATTTTTATTAAATTTTGATGGATAGCATCTGCTTCATTTGCTCTTAGCTTATTCTTTCAAAGGGCCTTTCAAAGGGCAGTGGTGGGAAAGAAGGCAGGAAGCCTGCCTGCTGGTGAGTGCTTACCTGGGTCCAGTGGAAGTCTCTGCAGGAAAGAGATGAACACTGCCCTGTAAAGAGAAAGCATTTCCTGGGGACATTGCTCCTGGAGTATGGAGTATCCTGAGCTGGAGGAGAGGCATGTCCAGCAGGCACTCAGTGCTGCCAGAACAGGTTGAAGACTCCTCAGTGGAACTGACATTATCTGTCCCTGGGTGTGGAAAGAAAGGCTTTATTTAGGGAGTCTGGGAAAAAATGGGTAACATCTATTACAATCCAGAAAGCTCCTGGAATGAAACCAGAGCAGGAGGACGGGATCTGTTCTGCAGGAACATGGATATCTCTCCTTGTCCCAGAGATACAGATTCTTACTAATTCTAAGTTTTCACTAGAGAAGAAGGCATTTTCTTGGACTGCCTTCTAATAAATCCCAGCTTTGACGATGAAAGACTGGTTAGCATTGTTGTGGTTGTTGTGGTAAAGAAGGGCAGGCAAGTCTGCCTCAAAGTCCTCATAAAACACAGAGTTAAGTGCCAGTCCCTCAGGTAAGTGCCAATCCCCATCAGGAAGGGGTGAAAACAGATCTCGTGCTTGGCTGCCTCATGGGAAGCCTTTCCACCTCCTGGGTATCTCATACCTGGGCTTTTACAAACAGCTTCCTAGCATTTCATCTTCCACGTTCACTAGGCACTACAGACTGTCTCTTCTCTCTGCACTAGGCATAATAATTTCTTCCCATTAAGTGTAGTAAACTGTTCTTCACAGTTAGCAGTGGAGTTCCTTCACTAAAAATGTGAGTAAATATGCACCCCAGCTTAGTAAACACTGATCCAGGTAAATATTGACCCAGGCACAGCCTAACAAGGTAGTTAAAGAGAAGAAATGTAATTTCTGGATATTCTGAGTATGAAAGTTTCCTTCAGTGCTCTGTGACCTCAGAAATTATCAGCCTGAATGCCTTCACATTTCTACAGATCAAAAGGGCTAATGTATCAGACTTTGGATGTGTGCTACAAGTAACATTTTATTTATGCTACTGTGAAAAGCAATACTTGTACAACTGTTTGAACAAAATGCAGTCAAACTTCAAAAGACAGAGCTCTCTCTTTGGAGGACTAGTCTCTTCTGTCACTGTCTGTCTTCCCATCTCTCCCTTTCCCACTCTGCAAGAGCAGGTACAGTTACCTCTCGTGGTCATCTCTCTCCTCTCTTCTGAAGGGAGTCTCTGGGATCCATGGGTCATTTTAGGAAACTAATTCAAATTTTCCTCAGCTGAAGTATCTGACATGTGATCATATCCTTCACTTCGGTCTCTTTTTTTGGAAAGGCCTATCTGTTCCTGAACTCGACATTGGCTTTCATTTCCACTGGTTTTTCTATTCTCTCCTGAATAAAATAATGTTGCCCAGGTCTTTCTAGCAGCTGTCAAAGTTAACCACATATTGATGTAGCCTTACTGATTTCAAATGATTTCAAATGCTCTGAATGTGACTTCTGCCCTTGAGGAGGAAACATTTCCTGCCTAATCCTCATGTTTTTGTAGTGTAGATGTACATTTTGAGACTGAACTTACCTCTCTCCCTCAAAAATACAGGAAATAGGTAAAACTAGACTTTGTATGAGTCCTTCCAGCTCCTTGCCATGCTACAAGCAAAGAATGAGGGAAAAGTAAAAGTGATTGGGGACCAAAGATCCCAGAACTTCACTTTGACTTTACTTCCTCATCTTCAATTAAAGAAATTACACAGGCAAAAAAGTTAGCTCTCACACACATTGATAGACAGAATATCAGTGCTCAGGTGCTCCATTTTCTGTGCTTCAGTGACAGACAGCATTAAATTTTGTTCCTGCTTGGTTTCTAGATGAGCATCAGCAGACTTCTGTCCTCCAGAAAATTTCTTATATGAAAGAAAGAGTGTGCTGACATCAGCAAAGGTTCCAGGAATCTACAAGTCCCTGAGAAAGACACTTTCCCAGAAAAGAGTATCATTTTGGAAGTGTGGAGTGTGAAATAGGAAGTGATGACTGAAGAGGAGAGAGAATTAGTTTAGATAAGAGGGATGAATTTTCTTTCCAGTGAGCAGGTTTTTCATCAGATTTTGGCCTTTCTCTATATTTTGGAGTATCTTGAGTTGCAGTCCAACTATTTCCAAGATTCAGATGAAAAATCCAAACCTTAATTCTCATTTTGACGGCCCTTAGATCATGCTCAGGATAAGCTTCGTCATCCCAGCTGAATTACACAATGCCCTAGAAAAGGATGACAGTAATTCATGCAAATGTTGTAACTGTATTCCTTGCATGTACTCTTTTAGTCATGGGTTATGAACCAGCATTCGAAATGAGGCACATCCTGTGCAGCTCTGAACAGTCTATTCCCAGATTATGAAAAACATGTGAATACAAGGGTCAGCCTGGATTTCCAATTTAGTCATCACAGAGAGTAAACTTGTTCAGGGGGAGCTAGTGACTGTTTTACTGAGGAAAGTCTGGAAAAAGGAGTGGAATAGAAAAAAACAACATTTAAACAAGGCTTTGTGTCTTTTTCTCTGCATTAAAATTCTCACTTTTGGCAATGTGTTGAGGAAAAAAATTCTAACTTCAGCTAAACATACAAAATAGTGACTTTGAAGATATAAGAAGTGTCATCACAAAACTTAACAGTTTTGTATGGACTGTGTGTCATCATCACAGAGGAAAGAAAGGTGAAATGGAAGTTTATAGAAGATTGCATTAGAAGCTTTCAAATTGATTTTCACAATATAAAGACCTAAAAATAAAATTCTAGAGTATTTTGGGAAGATTCTTTAAAATATCCATTTTATTACCTTAAGCAATTGAAGAGTCATTCACTTTAGCTTGCCTTAACCACATATGAGCTTTTCTTTGACTACTATTTAAATATATAAAAGTTATATAAATATATATATATATATATATATATATATATATATAACTTATATTCTTGTAAATAAGCTCTTCAAAGGACTGTGCTGACTGAGAAATTGCAATGATGTTCCTCAACAGAAATTTTCCATAGCCAATCTGGATAAAACATAGTGAGATTTACAAAATGAAACAGCGTTTAATTCTACATGGAAAACCTTTCAATGTGATGGCAATTCCTTCAGTTATTGAATTACAGCAGAATGTTAATTGGTAATCAGAAAAAAAAAAATCAAGGTTATCCCTTTTCTAGACCTTTTTCTACATTATTCATTGTTTTATTTCCTTCTTTACAATTTGTTTCTCAGTTACCTTCGGGAATATTGCCTTCCAAAAAGACTGGCTACATTTTAATTTAGAGGATAGCACACATCCGTTGTGTTCCAGCTGAATAAAAGTTAAACTACTCTTATTATGAGTATTCTTGTTTTCCATTTATCTGTATCACTTTTGGCTTTTTGGTTGGTTTGTTTTTAGATCTGCATATGTAATAGATGAATTTATGAGCATGCTGGGACACAGCTCCGAAAGACACAAATCATACCATCTTATTGAAATTGCAACATCCTCTGTTTTATGCCATTTCATAACTTAGCCACTGATTTTCTTGACTCATCTTCATCTATCAAAATGTATGAGGAGCACAAACCCTTAGAGGTCTAAGCAAAGATTTGTAAAAGTGACTAAGAGCTTTTCAAAATACCCCTGATAGATTTTGATTTTCAAACAGACTTTCAAAGTTCAGTTTCTGGAAATCAGGTGTTGCATAATGCACTGGAGGATGGACATAGAAAACAGCTAGGCATCCATGCCATCTAACAGCTTTGGAAAAGATCAGTGTATTGTACCAGATAGAAACTACCTACTAAATTTAAGGATCAACATATTGTGCTTTAATTGTAAAAATTAAATAGGATGTTTCACAATGAATGTATCAGTTTTTTATTGCAAAATGGAAAGCTTGCCTCTGAAGAATCCACATGTGCCTGCAAGGAAAAATCTATTCAGAGACTGTTCTCCATTCATAATACAAACCCCACTCCAAACTGGACCTTGAGATTTGGATGAGTTGGAACAGTTATTTCTCAAAATGTCATTCACTGTGCTCCTGCACACTGCATCTCCTTCAAAAATTTTGAAATCAGCTTCACAAGAGGAATAGCCTATCTTTCAGTCACAATTAAAAATTTAATCTCTCTGAGGAGTTCAGGCTGTATCTAACCCACTTTCAATGCAATGTCACTCATTCTGGTGTCAATTTAAAATGAGAAAGAGTTGACAAAAGAAACAATGGAATTAAGTCAGAGAAAATAAACAATTCGTATACAAATTATTAGAAGTGAGAAAAGCAGGTTTTAAAAATGCATCCAAGAAAATGCTAGTAATTTTTAAACTCTGTAAAACCTTTTAGGACTTACAAAATCCTTATTTTCATGGCTTTATTTTGTTTGGTTGTCTTTTTTCCCCCACAAGTCCCACTGTGGCTATAGGTTAGGTCATATTTTACCCTGAAGGACACCTGATATTTAGTGCTAAATGCCTGACAGTCACCATCTATTTGTCAGGGGAATATCCAGGATGGAAGCATATATCGTTTAGAATGACTCCATTTTGCAGCCCTTTCTTCCTTCCTGCATCCCAAAGATGTTGTATTCCCCCACCTTCAACACAATAAATGTGTATTAGGGACTACAGCAGACTGTCAGGGACAAGCTAGGGTTACCTAGGTTTAGGATTATTTTAATTTTTTTTTTTTTTTTTTTTTTTTTTTTTTTTTTTTTTTTTTTTTTTTGTGTGGCTTTGTGGCTTTGAAGGGGTAAACCTGAAGCGACTGGGATCTCTTCTCCACTTTGTTATAACTGTTCCCAGGACACCCAAGAGGTACAGCATTGCCATCCATGATGCTGGTCAGCCATTTCATATGAATTAAGTACAGAGTTATGGAGCTGGCACCATCTACTGAAATTCTCCCTTTTTTCCTGCAAGTCTCCCCACAGCCTCTCCATTTTTGTGTTCATAGAAACAGTTTGGTGCTATTTTCCAAATCAAGCAGCTTCTTTGTATGGTTTATTTTTCAAATACTGAATTTCTAATTCATTGCAGTATGTTTCAGATTAAAAGAGAACAATATTAGTAATGCCAAAAAAGTACGAAATGTAATTGTCAAATACACTGGAGACAGCAAAATGGGTTTTGTAGTTCTTAAAAGTATTTGAATCTTGAAAGAAGGTTCAGCCTGTTTTAGATTACAATTTTTTTATGGCTTTTCTTAAAAGGTATATCTCAGTATATTTTATTTCTAAAAACCAAAGCCATAATATTACCTTCTCTTTGTAGTAAAAGATCACTGGCTGTAGATTCTGAAAATTCACATTGCTGTATTTCAGGTCAGAACCTTTTAAAAATAACACTAGATATCTTTCATCAATGAAAAAGAGAGTCAAATTACAGCTTCATGTTGAGAGTTTGTGCAAGATTTACCATGGGCCTATTCAGAAAAATTTGAATTTTACCTTTTATATAATCTAGTTTTTAAGCAAGACATAAGGGTATATTTTCATCTTATCTGGTAAGATGTGATGTGCATTTAGGGATCTGCCAGTTTGTAGACTAAATGAGAAGGAATTGTGTTTTGGTGGTGAGGATAGATAAGCCTTGTGTTGGTGCTAAGTGGGACTATAAAAATATTGTGCTGACCCTATGATTCCTAGAACTATGAACTCTTGACATAGGGTAGATGGCAATTTTATAGTTAATTACTACAAAATGTAATTGTAGTAATTTAATATGGCATTTCTTTGCATTCAGAGTACCTTACCCTCTTTTTTGCCCTAGTTTCATTTTGTTTGTATAAAGCTGGTGAACAGAAGTGACTGATGTGACATGTGCAACAGCTTTACCAATCTCTGACCTACAGCCCTTTCCCCAGACTTTCCAGGCTTAAGTGTAAAAGCTTGATTTTGATTTAGATCTACTGCTTCCTGAATTTTGGATTTTTGTGTTAGCTTTTCAGGAGACCAAGACCCATAAACACTTGATTACATAAGATACAGAAGTCTGTGTATCCATTTCTTCTTTCCATCTCTTTGCTCTTGGAAAACAATATACTCCATACAGGCAGTAACTGGGCAAAAGGATATTTTCTATCACCATGAAAAATGGTTTTACATCAACATTTATTTTGCTTTAGAAACTGTAGAATTAAACTATTTTATCTGAATATCATTTTGTTCGTTTTATAGTAATCCATCTCTTTGAAGGCAAAAAGACACAAAATCATCAGAGAGGAAAGCTGATTTTCCAAATTGTGTGGTGAAAAAGTACAATAATATTTAATAGAATCAAAGTTGATGTTGTATAGTATTTTTAAAACAACCAACACAATCAAATGGAAAATCAATGAAAAATTCCATTCTTCCTACAGATCACTTTTCTATATCCTGTTCCATGTGAAAATTCTGTGGAAGCAATTTCATTCAATACTTGGTTCTCCTGGATTCTGAGTAACTCCTGTACAAGCACGTTTATTTTATTCCTGTTTCATTCAGTTACTCAGCTCTACTGATGGTTAGCAAAGCTTTCCCAATATCTCCCAAACATGAGTATCTGCTGCAAATTAAACCAACTAAACTTTGTTCTACTTTCTGTGAGCCATCTCATGACAGTCTTCTTCATAGAAACATTTTGTGTACTTGAAGTGTCATCACTTCCTTCTCGTTCTCCAAACTGTTAATTCTCTAATTTGCTTGCTACACTTTTCATCCACATCTTCTGATTTTTCATTTATTCTTTTATTTGTAATTTTTAAGGTCTCTTCCAATCCATTTATGATTCTCCCACAGAGTCTCTTAATTAAATCTTAAAATGGGGTACTGGAAGACTGCTCCAAAGTCTCCACAGGCACTTCTCTTCAATAAACATTAGCAGAACCCAGTAAATCAGTCCTGATCAGATTTGAGCCAAGTTCCATTGTGTTTGTCTTGGAGGCAGAGGAAGTGATCAGCAGCAAAAATATGGTGGGGAGGTTATTTCTGAACACTTCTGCATTTAACAGCAAATGAATGCCACTGGATATCCACTTCAAATGTTGGGAGTAACTGATTTTTCTGAGACTTCACAACAAATAAGTCATCACAAAGATTACTGTTCTCTTTGAGGGATTGTGTGTTTTCTTCAGTTTTTCTGGTGTAACTATCGCAGAATAAAATTTAATATAAGGCTCTGTCCAACCTATTATAACTGAGTTTACAACAGTCATTTAAATTGAACTGATTCAGTTCTTTTGAGCCTTGAAGAGATTATTTGTAAATGGTTCCTGGGAAGCACGTATTATTTCAGAGGAATAATGTGGTTTGTTTAATCTGGTCAAAAAAGATATTCCTATCTGTTTATGTGTCTGAAGTTAGAAATCGTGGAGTAAATTTGCAGTGCCACTGAGCCTGGGTTTTCCTTTTCAATGGCACAATGAAAATGGGGATGCATATTTTATAGCAATCCATTTCACATGAACCATTTACTGAGGGAACATATTAGTGCTGAGACACACAATTATCTGATTTTTAGGCACGAAAGGATAGCCAGGCAACTTTAAAATTTCAACTCAACAGGACTGTAAAATCATGTAAAGACAGCACAGCTGTCCTTTTCTGGCATTGAAGAGACTGTTTGCCATCCAGATATTTACTTGTGAAAGCCCTTCTTGAAGGGTGGATATGGAAAAGGCAAAGTAGTTGTGTTCATTATATTTTGTAGTAAATGTCACTAAGTGTAAGGCAGTCCAGTAAACAAAAATATGTATGCCTTGAAAGGTTTATGCTTTAGCACATAGTGCTATAAATACTGGGTGGTATCTAGAAACAGGCATCTCTTTTGAAAAAAATACATCACACAGATAATTGAATGGGAATAAATTAAAATATTAAATAAATTAAAGGAGGAAATCAGAAAATAAGACAGAAAAGAGGGTAAGAGACTACTAGATGGAGAAAGATTAAAATCCTAGCTACACCTATTCCTCACCAGACTTAAATCACTTAAAATTTTCCTCCCCTGAAACATAGATTTTTCTATACATTACATTTTCTATACTACACATCTTCTATACTATACATTTTTCACCAATGAGACTTTAATAATATGTACACTTGAACATTCCCACAGGGTAATGCTCCTTTTTACTTTCTCTCACATTGACAAATTTCTCTGGCCACCCCTAGAGAAAGTAACCCATATTGTTACAAGGCAAATTCTGTGTTCCAAGTTTCTTAATTAAAAAGGGGACTTCCTAAAAATATCTAAATGACAGATAACTGACAGAGTGGAATGAACACTGGAATAACACCATTAAGTGCTAGACTCCTTTCAAGCCTGCATGTGGTACAGAGGCCACTAAAAGCAACCTGTCTGCTCTCTGACTGCTGCTGGACATTTCAGTGGGCTGGACATTTCAGTGGGCTGCCTTGTCATTTTTTTTTTTTTGATTTCTCAGAGGTAGGATAAGAACAGAAGAGTAAGAGGCTGTCAGAGGCATGTTGGAAAGCTTTTGTAGCTCATGTAGGATGGGCCCCAAGGGAAGCAGAAGTCTCACGGAAATTCATAAATTAGCAAGCAAGTCTGTTTAGTAAATAGACATTGCATTTTTTTTATTTTTTTTTAATAAGGCTTTTTCCTCAAATATTTATTTCCCATATTCAACAACTTTTATTTGGTTTATTTAACAAATAAACCTGCTCTTTGGAGTAAATTATTCACTAAGTGATTTTTTTTCCTCCAAACTCGTCTAGTTTTGCACATAATTTAAAAGAAAACATTTTTTTCCACAAGCCACAGGAAGTTCAAAATGCTTATTTGAAAGAGGGCAATGAACGTTTCCCAGTATGATGTAAAAGTAAAATAAATACTCTGCTCAGTCACATATTGTTCTGACAGACACAAAACAGATTATATGAGAGGCTGGGAGAAAACTCCCTGCATTAATAGGCTGAGAAATTAAAATAGTTTGCATAGTATTATTCTAGTCCATTTGCTCATATTATTATAGTGCATTTGCTCAAGGCTATTGTCATTATTCTCCAGATACACGTCTTTTACCCTGTGACAGAACATTTTTTTTTCTCACAAATAGTTTGGTAGGAAAATTTTTGCGAGAGTGTGATATTCTGAGTAAGAAATACAGTAATACAGAGATTTTTTTTTTTGCAACTGTTTATTATTGACAATAAATTACAGTAGAAACACATTTCCCAAAATAAGTGTCAATGATCAGAAATAATCATCTTCCTCCAAACCCAAATTCCTTAACCACATTCTTCTTGTATTTTAAAGATTCTTTTCCCAAACTTTTGTGTCAGTGAGTGCTTAACTTAAAAGGATGCAGCAAACTTCTTCATCGTATTGCACACAAGAGATTTTCTCCCTTTATTTCAGTTGATATTGGTTAGGACATAAATAAAGAGGTCAGTTTTGCACATCAGCTCAGTTGTGACTGTTCAGTGGAACATGTGGGAAAATTCAGTCCTTCTAAAATGAGACCACAGATCTAGATATAAGCATATATTTTGGGAATTGTATTAGAAAATTTAAACTACTATGAAACCATATAAGAATAAAACATTACAGGAAGAGTGAGCAGATATTTCATGTATTGAAAAACTGTTGGCTTTCATACACTTTAATAAAGATTTGTAGTTTTATTTCTGTAGAACTTGTTTAGAAAGACCATTAATTTCACTCATATGGATTTAGCCCACATTGCATTTTTCTCTACTAATAATTAAGACACCATTTCACATCTCCCAGCTCCAGTATCTAACACATTACCCTTCCTTAGCCTGAAATTTTTTATGTAGGGAATATCTTTGAAATAGCATGTAATATACTGCTGTGTGTTCATGATGGTGAGTTTTATGTTATTACCATGGGCAGAATACCAGGCACTTATGTGGAAACACGTTTAGTAAATTATCCAGACAGAATGCACAGGCTTCTTGGCAGCATTACTCTTCTGCTTATTGCTTTTTACGGTACTAAGAGTACTTCTAAATATCAAGTAGGAAAAATGTTTATGCCAGAAAACATATTTCTGCCACCTAAAAATTGAAACAATAGAAAATTTAAGGCTGTAAACTATGTTGGGTTTTGACTAGAAGTGTTTCTTTTCAGATATTTATCTAATTACATGAAAACAAGGCTTATTTGTCATTTCAGTTCTCTAGGAACTATGGTACAAATCTTAATATTAGAATTATATATATTTAAGTGAAATTTGAAAGGCCGATTTTTATGTTCCATCCTTGCGATCTTTTAGAAATATGTATTTTGCATTTAGCAGCACTCATGGAAATATAGGGATATTGACAAAGGCAGCAACTAGAAAACAGCAAAAATCACTAAACTTGAGTAACATTCTTGGCATATGTCTTGTCTTTCAAAGATGGATCATTTCTGCCTTTGAATTGTTCTCTCTCAGTGATTTTAAAATATTTTGACAGTTGTTGCAATTTCTGCAGAAGGTAGCATTCAGATGTTGATTTGAACCAACTTCCATGTGTATATAAGTTCAGTAAAAACGAACACAGAAAAAAAAAGAAAATAATTTACAACGTGTTTCAATATTTGAAAATTTTTTTGCCCCTATATACACCTAAATGTAGTGATAACTCAGAATTCAGTCTTGGTTAAATACCTTTTAATTCCCTTAGGTGTGTGCAATTTCCAGCTCATGTTTTTTCAGACAGAGATTTCTACAGACAGGTGCTGAATCTTAGGAATAACTTCACATTTTCTAAATATGCTTACAGCTGTTTGAGATTTTGGATATGATTCATGGAGACAGGCAACCCCTAGGATCCCACAGATAAATTATTGCTTGCATTAATCTGGGTTAAAATTATACCTTATAAGATGGTCATAAATATTAGTCAATCCACACACTGTAAATATTAGGTAACATACTGGTTTTGACATGCACATTCATATTTCTTGATCCACCTTGTAGATATGCCCAAGAGTGGACACAAAATGAAATTGAAATTATTAGCAGGGAATAATTTTCTTCCTCTAAACACTAAAACATAACCCACATATTATTAGATATATTGTCCGAAATCTTAGCCCAGTACTGGTTTGCTCATTAATGAACAAACCTGCTGAACCATATCTGTTCATATCTGAAAATGAGAGCATTTTTCTGGGGCTTGCTGATGATTTCCCAGCAGCTGAGCACCCAATTGAATTGATGGTTTCTCTTTATTTTACTTAAAAGCCATTGAATCATTCTTCAGATTGCTGTGACCACATCAGTGTAGATTTAAAAAAATAGAAAGATGCAAACTATTAATGATTTCATGAAATATATGCTTTGCCTGCTGATAAATTTTAGAGACAGTAAGATGCCTGTTTTAACACCTTTAGTACTGCAAACATGCTACCTTTATAAACATCCTTTCAAAGTGTTTTGCTGCTAATTCTATTGGATTTTCATAAACATCATTTGTAAACAGAAAAAAAGCAAAGTGTTTGAGTTACTAAAAAGTGTTAGGGCTTTCTAACTAAAATAATGTTAGCATTCTATATGCTTCCTTAAAGTAATTAATGAACAGACAGCTGACAAACTAAGAGTAAAGATAAAAAATTTGGAATGATTAACAGAAAGCAAATGAAATGCAGTTTGATGCGTCTTGGCTACAGAGAGTCATAAAATACTACTTGTGCTATGACAGTTGCTTAAATATTTAGTAGAATAAACCAAATTATGCATAACAGAATATGAATACAAATATAACTTCAGTCAGGAAATGGTATAACCAGAAAAAAAATGAATTTAAATTGAAGCCAGCAGCATAGAGATGTCCTGTTGTCCTTTTTTCCAGTGGGGGACTGTTTTTTCATATGTGAATATCAGCAGGGAACCTTGGCTTCTCCATGGGTGTAGGAGTCTGCCCCAACTTGTCAGTTTTAGGCCAGTTGCCAAAGAAAGTGAGCTTTTCATCATTAATGACAAACACTTTTGCTACTGATTAGTGATTTGGACTTCTGTCACTGATCACAAAATTTTTTGATTACGCCTTTTCCAATGCATACACAGACAGCTTTCCATTGTTTTGTGTTGCTATGGGAAATGGGACAACTTAAATTGTCAACTATGACTGACAAAAGGAAAAAAGAAACTAGACATGAAAAAATTCAAATCAAAACAGGGAGAGGACTGAAAGTTACTTCAATTTCATATAATCACAATGGTTTGTGTTGGAAGAGACCTTTGACAGGATCTCATTTCAAGTCCCCTGCCATGGGCAGGGCCACCTTCCACTACTAGACTGGGTTGCTTAAATCTCATCTAACCTGGCCTTGAAGACTTCCAGGAATGGGGTAGCCACAGCTCCTCTGGTTAACTTGTTCCATTGTCTTATCCCCCTCACAGCAAAGAATTTCTTTCTAATATCTAACCTTTTTTTCTTTTCAGAAAAAAACATAGTATTTTGTTTAAAAACTCTCTGAAGTGAGGACAAAATGGCAGCTTTAATTATGAATCTTCTACCTGGTTTTTTGGTTTGATATACTTCCCAATGAAATATAAAGACATTTTGTACCTCAATAACATGAGTAATATACACATTGTTTTGAATGACTTAGATATCAGAGGATTGTCTGTGCATCTTTAATTTGAAGAGCATAAGTGAAAACATTCTCTAAGGAGTAATATCATATCTTTAGGCAAAAAGGTCATTTAAAATGAAACTTTCAGCTAATTCTTGCATATTTAGTAGTCAGATCTCAAGAGAGTCAGTAGATATGAAGGCAGAAAGTCCAATAAAAACAATAGAATAGGCACAAGTTCCTTGTAAACCCAGTATTATCCAAAGACAAAGTATACTGCTCCCACTACTTATGCAGCACTTCAACTCTTAAAAAAGCAAAATAGTACTGTGGTTTAAATGCTGCACTGTCATCAAACCCTGGGTTTGCAGGGTTTTTATACTGGAGATAAAGAGGGAAGTATCTGCTGCTTGTTTTTAGGAACTCCCTCTTTTCTGCTGTTTGCCTATGTACAGTTGCTAAACTGCAAGTTCTCCAAAGGAATGAGGTTTTTGATAGAATGCCATTGGAAAATAAAGTCATGGTTAATATATCAAGTGAAAATACAAAAAAAAATAAAACAACCCAAACTTGGTACAAAGGCAAAAAAAGATAAATTAGGAATTCCATTCAATTGGTCTCAAGCTAGCAAAATTTATTCTCCTCAAGCCTGAATTTGAGCTCACTGTACTGTAGAACTTGTTCTAAGAAGGGACACTCACTGTGGTAGAAGGGATCAAATCACTGACACAGAAACAGATTGTTCACCCTCCAACTAATCCAGGAACCTGTTACTGTGGCATGAGGAGGAGCAGGAAGAAGAGTAGAAGGGGTAAGATGAAGCAGCTGCCATGTGGCAGAGTGTCACCCTCCAGGAGAGTGGAGAAATTATGAGAGGTGTTAGTGGAGAAGTGGTTCCTCTGAAGGCACAAGAAGCCCTCTGCTGCATTATGCTAAGCCTTACAGACCCATACTCAAAAATTGTATTAAATGTGGATAGTTTTTAGACAGTAACAGACAAGAATTTCCAAGGTGCTGAGCTCTTGCTGCTACCAGTTGACTTCACAAGGCTTGTGGATGCTACATGGTTAAGTGAGAAGTTGCACCACACCAGCTGTGTTAAAAAAAAAAAAAAAATAAAAATTAAAAATTCTCTCTAAAAATGCTGTCTACTTTCACACATACCAGTATGGAAAATGTTACACGAGGTGTTCTTGAAGAACATTTGCCATGTAAAGAATGTTGCATTTCAGTGCCAGAGATCTTTACTCTCTCTTTAAATCCCTTGAAAATACTTCCAAACAGTGGTGCAGAGGAGTGTAAAGGAACTAGAGAAAAACAGAGGAGAGAAAATGAGGAAAATATTCATAAACAGAAGCACAAGTACATATTATTTTACTTCTTGAATTCTTAATAAATCAAAACTTTTTATACTACTAAATACCATTTTCCTGTGCTGTCACCTAGAAGTGCCATTCTTGCTAAGTGGGTTGTAGGAGTGAGGTATTAGTTTGCTCTACAGTATTCAGTCTTCTTGCATTTACTAACCTGTTTGATTACTTCCTTACCATGTTCTACCAAAAACAGTTCTCTAAAGTCTCCAGCTGTAGCTTCAAACATTACTTTAAAATGCAAATGTTTGAAAAAAGTTCCCAGTCTACTTGTACTGCCTTTCAATCAGAAGGGGAATTTTGAAATATATTTCCAAGTATCTAAAAATGAACTTTTATATAAGAATTAAGTAAAGAAAACATGAGGACACACATTGTTGTTGCTGTAATTAATAAAATACCAGAATTTCTCCCTCTCTTTTTTTCCTATTTATTTTTTTGGCTCTTCAAAGCATTTTGCTACTCATAAGGATAGTAGCCACACATATGTGAAGAGATTTGGGCAAAGCTGCATGATATAAACTGCATAATTTCTACAATGCTCTTGCATCCTAAATTAATTATTCCAATTTTTATTATTTCTGAGTACATTTTTACCATGGTTTCATTTTTTCCACTTGTGTAGCTGTGTGACTGTAGAGACACAAGTAACAGGCACACTGCTTACACCATTGAATCACATTATAACAATTACATTTTAAAATGTGCTGCAAACTATCTTTGCAAGCAGTACAGTAGAGGAAAAAATGCCATTTCCATTCCTCCTTCTAATCTCAATACTAATGTATTAAATCAGTGTGATTATATCACAGATTCTTGGGGTGTTCCTGCACAGGACCAGGATGATGGGTCCCAGCTCAGACATTTTATGACTGCATGATTCTCTCAAATGCACCAAGCACCCCAACTGTATGCTGCCACAGCAGTGGAGCCCTGCACTGCTTTGCCCCTGTAACTTGGCAACAGAGGCACTGTGTGACAGACATGCCAGCCAATGAGCCCTGTAAATCCCAACAGCATTTCCTGGACCTGTTGGTGAATATAACCCTCCCTTGGAAACTGAGAAGATCACTAGAGTGTTCTGCAGGAGTGAAGTCATCACCAAACCCAGGTTTCCATGGTTAAAAAATATTTACAATTCATTTGCCTATATTCAAATACATACATAAACTTCTTCCCAACCAGTAAGAGACTCTGAAGTAATTTATAAGTAAATTTACTTTGTACTAACTCCCAGAAATTGCAAAAGCACATCCATTAGGAGAAGGGAAATGGTGGAAAGTGAACTTCCACATTAAGAAATATACTTGGAAAATAGTATTTTCTATTATTTCATCACATCTAACTGCACAAGCCATCCAATAAAACATCCAAGGTGATTCTGGAACTGAAAAAAAAAAAAAGATGGATTTCTTGTTTATTGATTCCTATGTGTTAACAATGGAGAATGACTACACTTTAACACCAATCTAGGAAGCAGCTCTGGAAGAACCACAGCTGCAGCTTGCTGCTAAAAGCATCTACTCTAAGCAGACAAGATAGACTCCTGAATGGTTTGAAAACACAAACATTCCCCCTGGAGTGGCAGCAGATCTCAGACAGTGTCAGAGAGTGGCGGTACTTGGGAGGAAAACACTAAGTAAAAGCAAAGATAAGAAGATAGGGGACATTGAAAGGATTAGGGGATAATGAAACAGTGTCAGATGAGAGGCAGCTGTGGCTCAGATGGAGGTGAGTTAATGGTAGTTGCAGGCCCAAATATCCCCTAGGTTGGAATGTCTCCAATCCTCACAGGACCCTCCTTGGGCTACATCTGGAGCTGCCCTTGTAGCTGAAGTCTCTGGCTAGATCTTGTCTCTGAATTTCACCTTGGAGGATGGATAGGAAAGGAAGAAGATTACCTGAATTTTAGGTTTCCCAAAATTCTCTTTTGCATGATTCCAGGGTCAGAATGATACCTGGGAGTTCAAGAGTTAACAGCTGGGTCCTGTCATATCCCTTCTTCTCCAGGATAGCTGCCCATGCCATCTGGTAGAAATGTGGTTTATACCTCACACAACTTCCCTCTCTCACCACACAGTCACTGCAAGGCCTGTTTATTCCACTGTTGTAGCATATTCCCTCCTTTGCATTTTTCTGTTCCCACCCATTTATTTATAACAGATGACATCGTTGCAGGACAAAAGTATGGTGAAGGTGTTTTCAGCCTTTGTAAAAGCTCTAAAACATGTGCAGAAAGTCCATTATTAGCCTAGGTTTGTAAAAAGCACCCCCTCCTGCTTTTATTGTTTCCTTTTGGTACCCTTCCACATAGCAAAGTCTATGTACACAAAACCCAAATATCTGGGACCCCAAGCTCTCAAATGCAATCCATGCCTGCTCATTTTCTTTACAGAGACTAAGGCTGTGATTAGACATGAAATAACTGTAGATAATAAATCTGTTCCCAAGGACTGAGTAAACTTATTACAAGTGGGAAATGGTGGTTTACTCATCAACATGTGGAGTGCCTTAAAAGTGCTGTAATAGCCAAAATAATGTAAGAGACAGGGAAATTCTGCTTGAAGAAAAGAAGGAACCTCTGGTGATGTTTTACATATGTAGAGACTTAATGTTGGAAAGAAGAATAATGTATCTTATGTTTACCCTCAAAAACAGGCTAACTATAAAAATATTTGGGATGTGAGGCCTGCATAAGAGCTTCCCATTAATACAGCAGGTTTGTTTGATATTCTTAATAGAGGCAAGAACATATGTTGTATGTTATGGAATGGAGATATAAATTCACTTGAAAGTGCATTCTCTTTCTGCTTGGAAAACCTCATGGTGAGGTGTCAGTCTGGTGTTACATGAAATGCAAAATTTGCTTTGATGTTCTTTTGAGCAAGCTGTGGGTGTGCTAGTGGAATTCCTTGGGACAAAAGGAAATGTATGTAATTTTCCAGAGAGAGAATCAATTTTTCTCCTGAGCTCTTTTCTTCTTTGCATGCTTCAATACAATGCCTATAATGAGAGCTGCTTCCACTGGGACGGAGGCTGTAATATCAGCAGAACAGAACTTGTAATTGTTGACACTCAGCATGGTTTTAAGAGCCATGATTGCCAAACTAGAATGCTTAATTGTCACATTTTTTCTCTTTTCATCTGTGAAATGTGTGTGCAATTTTTTAATTCACACAATGAAATCTGAACAAAAATCAGGCCCTAAGCAGCCTCTTGTGGTTTTTTTGCTGGTTTTTCTTTAAATGACTGGTTGTGGAGGAGTGTTTGCTTTCAGGGGTCAGAGGTGGTATTCATTCATTAACAGTTCAGGAACTAAAATGAAGTTTTTTATTGGAAAATAAGACACCATCAACATCTCTCTCAGTGCTAAATTAAATGCTGGCTTTATACCTGTCAGTCTACATCTTTCACTCACTAATCACAAAGATGTTCTGAGAACTGCTAGTATTTGAGCTAGTTTATAAGCCTTGAATATTTAAATTGTTCTTCATTCAGGCCAAATGGAAGAAACCCTTGAGCTCCTTCCCAGAAAAAGATGACTGACACCCTCAAAGCCAGAGTTCCAGATGTGTGCAGAGGTTGAGTATCATTGGGGAAATCGTCTCCACAAACTGATGAGAGTACAGAACCGGGTGGGTTTTGGGTTGAAAACTGGCTACTTTGTCAGAATGAGAAAGAAATTCAAAATACAGGCCCTGCCGTTTGCAAAAATCAGTCTAATTTCATGAACTTTCAAGGTAAATATGACACCTTTGTTCCTCTGTAGCAAAGAGCAAAGTTCTGAATTACTTTTAGTAAAGAAAGATATTGCCCTCCTGTTTGATAAAAATACATATTAAAAGATAAAAGTAGTGTAGCAGTGGTAAGGCAAGTACCAAAGAAAAATAATGACCAGAAAAATGAGTTAATGGTTTCAGCAAATTGAGATCAAATTAGGAATTGACCAAGGTAGTATTTAAATAGCTTCCCATTGAGCAAAGAATCAGGGACACTTAGAACCAGGGAAGTAGAAAAGACAATGTCACCACCGTGGCAGTTCTGGAGGTTGTCAATAAGTTCCAGAGGGAACAGAAAAAAATCAAGTTGAGGGACAGAAAGTAAACTTCTAAGTTTCATCTCATGATGTAGACTGGTTGAGCTAATACTGTCCTGAGGCTGCTTACAGCACACTGATGAATGCAAAAATAGTTCAGAAATTTGGAAGGTGTTTTATTTAGTGGTTTTTAAGAGCATGCTGAACCAATACAGCGTACAGAGGGATATGTTGGCAATCACAAGTATGAACTCTCTTGTTTATGACATAGAAAAATATGCTATAAATAAATGTCTGAGAAACCCTGGTGCTTACTGCTTAAATGCTTGAGCTGGTCCAGGCAATAAATAAATAAATATTGCTACTCTTTTCCAAGCTGGTGGGTAGAATGCTCTCATAATGTTTCCAGTACTTTATGCCTCTGTCTTGGTCACAGACCACAAGTAAAACTTTTCCATGAGCATTTTGGAATTTCCACTTCTGCACAAAAATTGGGAAATGCGGTCATCATTAGCACAGGAGGAAAAAAAAGGAGTTTCAAGAAACTTCTACCAAACTCCTGCACCACAAAATTGTTTGAGACCTTGAGTTATTTTGTTTTCATTCAGTGTGTGTCTCCTATGGCACTCCTTAACTTGTTACTGTGACTACAAGAGCACAGCACCATCCATAATGGGACAAACCTGAGGACATCAATCCAGACAGGATCTAGATCATTCATGAAAAGAAAGTGTCTGGGACTATTCCACAGAGGTCCCACAGGACCTCAGAAAGTGAAATAATGGTGGAATGATCGAAATGGAGTCTGTGTGGGGAGTGGAGGACAGCATGTGAGAAAGATGGGACAGACAGAGTGATGGAGTTGGAACAGGGAAGGTCTTTGTTTTGTCTGGCATCAGAGCTACTGTCAGGAGCTTTGGTCAGACTTCTCAGACAGCCAGGGGGAGGAAGGGAGAGAGAGAGAGGTCATTCTCCTCCTGCTTGCTTCTCCCCATTTGGTTGGCTGTACCCAGCTCCCATGGTGCACAGACAGTACAGAGGAGGCCATAGCCTGGTGTGAGCACCACAGCACTGCCAGGCAGCTGCTTCCTGCTCTTGGCACACCTACAGCTGGCTTCACCCACGCCATGTACCACGGGCAGCTGAGCTACTGAGTGCTGCAGCCACTCCCTCCGATGGCCATCCTGCCTGCCCTGAGTATCATGGCCTCCATGGCTTCTTCCCTTTCTCCTCTCAGTGTCAGGTAGTATGACATCTTCCAGCACTGCCAGATTCCAGGGGCTCTCCATGTTCTGCTTTCTTGAGACAACAAAATAGAAGCAGGTAGTTGGAAGGTGCCTCAAGAGGGCAGATGTTCAGCTCATCCTTGTGTTTGGGAGCAGCTTCAAGCATACTTACACTGTGAGATATCTGTGCATTTGAATGAACATATCTTAGCTGTTTAAAGGAATTCTGCTATTTCTCTAAGTAACCATACATGTTCTCAATTAATGACTGATCTAAATCTGTCTGGATGCAAAATAAGCCAGTTTCTGCACAGCTGTTCCCTGTGATCCAGGAACTTAATCAGTCACTGTTTTCCATGTAGCTGTCTTGGCATACCTGTTATCATTTGCTTTTTCAACTATTTATTTCCAGACTAAACAAACCCAGTTCTCTCAGCTTTTCCACATAAGTCTTATTTTCTGACTGTCTGTTTAATAGAAGATCACAGACCAGCTTACACGCTTAACTTTGAAATCCAGGACTAAGCTTCTATTATCTACATACTAGAAATAACAAGGTAATATAAAACATTGCAAGATAAGTGACAGAAATTTCAGAAGGGAGTTTCATATCTTGATAGTATCTAAAAAGCTATGTGCAAATGGATTTAGTGCTCTGAATAGTTTCAAATGGGTAAGTGGTGAAGATACCAGGGAACTTTGGAACCACCACGTTTACAATTGTGAAAAATAATCTCTCCTCCCAGATTCCTTTCTCTCTCTAGAGCTCTCCAGACAATTTCAACTGCATGAAGTAAGGGAAACTTATGTCTGAAAGCTGAAAAGATGCATGATCTCATAGGTTCCTACTCAATCTGTCCCAGTGTTTCACATATTACAGCAAGTCTCTTGCTCAGCATTTACAAGAGATACTTCACACTTTGTGGCACAATTGCACCTGTTGCTTCACCAAGGCTGGTGTTGGTCATTGACCCTGAAACTACTGTCAGCAGGTAGTTGTACTGGCATCGTGGAGCATTTATTGTTTCAGAGATCCAATCAGGAAATGTAATTTTACCCATTTGAGATCACCTTTCACCCTTTTTTTTTTTGATCTTGATCTTGCCTAGAAACCATGAGCAGCAAATGGCAAGTGTGCCCATTTTGGCAAGAGTAGTTTCTCCCAGGTTGTAAGCACCTTCCACCACCATTATTTCTGTGTTTCTTCAGGGGTCTGGGTGCAAATCTAATGTTTCTCTTTCTAGGGCAACATGGTTGTTATTGGGAGACCTTATTGCTTCTACTCCTTCCAGTATACCTTTTACTGTGACAAGGGGTTAAGGTAATAGGGAAATGCCTACATTTTTAAATTTCTAACAAGGTTTTTGAGATAAATCACAAATATGTAGATAGTATTATAGTATAGAATAAATAGTAGCTATAGCAAATTAAAAAGCTCTGAAGAGAAGAGTAATTTGGGGCTGCCACATTTCTCTTCAATCCTGATATACAGGTGTCTGTGCTTAGTGATGTAATTAAGATGTGCTGGATCCACTTACTATGCACATTTTACAATATTACTTTTTGCAGAGTAAATCTGATGATTTCAGTACAGTAATAATGAGCACAGTGGCTCACCTAGGAAGCAGATATGAAGAGGGTCCAGCGCTTTTCAGATCCATGCATGTGTATTGCACAGTTGTTTAGAAACATACCCAAGACATTTGGATGTATGGCAGCCTGGATGGAGATTCTGACTGAGAGCAACCACATCTCATCTGCCAGCACTATCAAACAGCTGTTTACCTGATAGAAAATCTGTACAACCCATACAAACACTTCCAGAAAAAAAAATCATTTTTGAAAAATTGATATTGTAGGGAAAATACAAATATATGGTCTCTCTCCTTCTTCATCTTTCCTTCCCTCCCAACAAGTTACCTGCAATTTGTTTATTTTTTTTCAGTTGTTTCCTCCATCTCCCCCTCTCCTTCCTTTGCTCTATCTCTCTTTGAACAATTTACTCTGCTGAGGCCAGCTAGTACATAACAGGAGATTGTTCTGTTCAGCATCCTCTCTTGCAGAAGATGCTAGAAATAACACGGGTTTTGAAGTTTTCCTGGATTGTGGAGCTGTCATTCAGGTAGGTCATGTCTAGGACATCCCTGCACCTTTTTCAGTCAGTTTTCTTTTTTGCTTGGTTTATCTGATCCATGCACCTCCAAGGACTTTCTCTGCTCACAACACATGATCTAGGCCACCAGCATTCTTCCAGTCCATGCCTTACCTTTAAATGACCTCCTTTTCTAATGATTAAATCCATATGATCTTTCTGTCTTTGTTTCTTACCTAGCCCAATTTCTGACAAAACTGGAGACAGGAGGAGGGCACTGTTGACCCTTGACCAGTTTCTGTAACCCAGAAAACATCTGGGAAGGAAGAGCAGAGTGATCTCTGGTCCCAGCCACATCTGACATTCCCATACCTCCCTCACTTGCTTCCTTCCTCCTTCTGCTGCCCTGAATTCCCAGTCCCCTCCTTTACCCTTTAGCTGCTCCCTGAATTTTAATTCCTTTTATTATTCTCTGTCTCTGTGCAGCTCCTCCTTCTTTCCCAAAGTTGCTGCTGGATATTTGTCCAGCACTTCCCATCCAGCACGCACATCTTGCACTTTCTTTTCACAACCAGCTTCTAGTTAGCTGGAAGACTCTGATCACATTTCTTCCATGCACATGTGCCCCCCTTCAGCAGAGCTGCATTTAAGTGAAATGCCTGCAGAGGTTTCTCAAATTTCAGTCAAGAGCAAGGTTCAGATTTACATTGCTTGGGTGTGACATGGAATCAGCAACCAAAGTATGCTCCCTTGAGCAATTAAGTTCATATAACCCCTGGCTTGTGGGCAGATACTTGCTGGGATATTCTGCCTGCCAGTGCTCGCTTTGATTCATCTGGTGCCTTACAGCTAAGCATAACTCTCTGCAAAGATTAATCTCTTTCCATTTTTTCTTCTTTTTTTTTTCCCTCAACTTTTTTTTTTTTTAAATTTTCTTTTTCAAATT